>JACMIG010000792.1:0-26419 GCA_014805385.1 Levipalatum texanum
TAGTGATCTATCTTCTGCGGCAGAAGATAGATCACTACGTTGCTTACTGCGAAGGTAGTTCGCGCGTCGCCTCCGCATCACTTTAATACCGGACAATATTTACGACGATGGATCGGCGGAGAGTTCCAAAAATACGCGGCGAAATAAATGTCATTGCAGTATAATTTCGATATACAGCAGTAGTTTCCATACGACATTTTATTTTATTCCTTTAAAAATCAACATGTCTATGATTATGTTTATTTACTTCTCCTGACCTGTATCGTCGTCTCCGAAGCAATAGGCTCGAAGGCGGGCCACTCCGGCGGTCGCTGCACCTCCCAATCATCACGAACGAGCTGTGCCACCTGTAATAGCATTTTAGATTGGAATCTGCACGTTGCACAACGCCAGTCAACTGGGAATGTGCATGCCACCACTATCTCATCAATCCTGCAGAAATACTGAATGCTAGCGTCTGGCCCAAGCTCGGAATTTTTTTGTATTCCAAATGTACACGATACAAAGGGCAGCCAATGTGACCCCTATACCAACCTGCAGAGGCAGCGTCGCAATGTCGTGCTTGTCCCCGTGGAAAAGGGCACCATCAGCAGCCGTGGCCGAACCGTATTTGAAGTACTGAAAATAATTAATTAATTACCCTTTCCAAAGATAATAATAAATAAAATAGAATTCACAGACACGTGAAAATAAGATGCCTGAGAATAATTGCTTCTGTGGGGAAGTTCATCATTATTCACACAGCGGATAGTTACGTAAACGAAGCGGAGTAATATTTTTTTAACAAAAATCAATAACCTTAATTGTCGGGAAGGCAGCGATGGAGTGCTCGCGACACAGCGGCATGTTCTTGTCCTCAGCGCAATTGACTGCCATCACCTGGACGATCGGCGACCATGATTCGAGCTGTCTGCAATGTGTACGGTGTAAGTTTCCAGAAAATATTAATTAATTCCAATTTTAAAGATGCACCCTTACTTGGCAAACTTCTTAAAGGTGGGCGCGTATCCGATGCAAGCTCCGCACCACGACGAATAGAATTCGACGAAGAAGGCCTTCTTCTGCAATTGAGCAAGTGTACCGTGCAGCCTTAGCCTATTAATGAAATGCATCAAAACACCAACCTTTCCATAGACGCTGGGCGCGAACGTGTCCACATCCACTTCCAAAATCGGGTCGGTCGGGTCGTAGAGGGAATTGGCGGAGACATCAGTGAAGAGTAGTAGGAGTACAGTCGCCGCCAGGAGCGGTAGTAGCCGTAACCGTCCCATGGCTGGACGACGACCCGTGTGGCTTGACCCCCTGAAGAGACGTTGCGTTTACTTTTGCGCAGCTGACGCAAGAACCAGCGAATCGGCCGTATTGGAGCTGAGGCGGCCGGAGTGGGAAAAAAATACCGGGGGAAACAATCCTGGCAGACATGGCGGCTTTTACAGACCCAGACAGGTGCTATTATTCATTAATTGTTTACAATAGAGTTTCGGAAATTGACAGATGTTCCGGTTTGCTGGCTTTAAAACTAGCAAACGCAAGACTAAAATGCCAATGAATTCCCCATCTCGCATCACAACAGAAGAACAGACACAAGCATGGAATCGTGACTCACGAACTATTTCAGCGAAATAGGGGGCAATGAATCAAAATAAAGCGCTTCGCAATACAAAGTATGTAAGAGGGAGTCTCCCAGGTAGACGGGGAGCGTGGGGATACCGTGACGTCACACTAAGCGTATTTCAGTTCCCGCGCGCCCTCGTGCGCTCGTCTATGATACGTGTCACAGCTCGCTCCCACGATTCGCCCTCCCAAACCCCCCTCAAGGAAGGTTTTTCAATCTATGTAGTTCTCCCGTGCCAAGAATCTTTCTCGCGTGATTGCCTCACGGCATCGGGGGAAAAAAAGAAAAGCTACACACTCAACAGCTGACACGTACGGCAGACAATCAACTCGCTAGCACCTGCACAACAACACGGATCCCGAATTAGACAGGATACCCGTTGAAAGCTGTGCAAGCACTGCTGGTTAAAACATGACATAAGCAGAAAGCACCATCCGTGGTCACAAATCCGCGAGCCTCTAATATCTCAGTCTAGCAACAGACTTTACACACGAAAAATAAACAAGAGCTGACCACCTCAAGTTCAGCCCGTGAAATTGTAATCGCTCAGGGACAATAGAGAAATGTGGATCGATGCGTGCGTGTGATTTCCATCCACGACGCTTTCCCTTTCTCAGGCTCACTCTGTCTCATCCTCTCTCATTCTCTCTCGCGACATTCATACAAGGCGAGACGGGGGGCGAGCCGATGGGCAAGGACACACAAAAGGGCAGCGGTGGAAGAGTGTGAAGGTCGCGGGGCCGAGACAATTTGTCTCGTCATGGAAGCCCCGAAGTAGCATCTGAATCAAGGCTCCAGAGTAGCGCAGATAATTAGTCGGTATGCAGAAATTGCGTTATGTATCTCCTCTCATGAGCTGCGGCAGTGATAAGGAATCAATCATTGCCCTCGGCAAACAAGATTGTTGGAGATACAAAAGGACGCTAGTCTTCTCGAGACCGCGAAATTAGACCTAGAAACGCGTACTCGAGCTCCATTCCCGAGCACGTTACGTTCAGGCGAACGGACAGATCGAGGTCGCATAGCATAACTATAGAGAAGGACGACAATAATAATGCCAATCGGAAGCGGGGCGGTAGTCTCTTCGTATCTTTCGCTGCAGCGGCTTCGCCTCAGAGATAATAACTCTCTTTCACGTCCGCTTCTCCCTTGGCCCCGTGATAGACAGGGCACCGCGAGTAGAGGCCAGACGACAGAGCAATCGAATGGCGGCTCTCAGCTAGCCCCCAGCTCCCCCTCCTCTAGCTCAACCGGTTTTCTCAGCTAGCCGAGCTGCCCAATCGCCGCTGGATGAAACACGCCAAGATACTGCTGCTCTAAACGCTGTGGGGCCTCGCAGTTTACGAGGCTGCCAGGGCAACAACGCTTGCATTCGTAAAAGGAGGCAAAATCTCTGCTATCGGAACTAGGGTGGCGGCCGCGAACAAAGTCTAGACGAGACAAATCAAAAGATTGAGAATCGGCAATCTCAAAAGATTGAGAATCGGCTAATTCAAAAGCTTGAGAATCGACCAATTCAAAGATTTGAATTGGACTGTCTGATCAATTGCCGATAAGTCAGACTGAGTCTGGTAGACTCTACCTCTTTCATCAAGCGATGTTAAAATGTCGTCGGAAAAGCAGACCTCGTGGCCGAGTCGGTTATGAATCCATCCACAAATCTCTTGTTGCGAGTTCAATACTCGCCATTAATCCATATTTTGCATGATTCCATTCCTAATTCCAGGGGATATGGTAATCGAAAGGTCACTTTTGATCAAAACGTCCCGTTTTGATCAAAGAATTCTTTGAACAAAAGTTCTCGTCTCGTTTTGATCAAACATTTCTTTTGATCAAAAGCTAGACAGTTCTTTTGAGTTTGAGTTTATTTGAGACGCCGCCACCCTAATCGGTAGGGTGGGGAGAATTAATGTCTGAAAGTCTGGAATTAGTAATTAATCAGTAATCCGGCCACCGATTTCGGTCTGTAAAGGATTGAATCATCGAAACAGTCTGGCCTTTCGGTCTGTAAATTAATTAATGATTGGTCCTGTGTCTCCTTTCGGTCTGTAAATTAATTAATTATCAGGTCACGATCAGACAGTCTACAGGAGAGCATCGCTTTCACTGGTTTCCAGTAGACTGACGACGGCTGTCTGATCGTGAACTGATCATTAATTAATTTACAGACCGAAAGGCAGACGGCCTCGAACATTAATTAATTTACAGACCGAAACGCCAGACTGCTTCGATCATTCATTCCTTTACAGACCGAAAGAAGAGGGCAGACGAATCATTACAACTGATAATTGATTAGTATTCCCCACCCTACTAATCGGAACTCCGCTCTAGATCGTGAAGTAAATCGTAGAAGGTGAAACTTACTTCAAGAAAAATATGGAATCATTGGAAGCGCTTAGTGGAGCTAATAATAATCCCTAGGGCTCCCCGTCATGGCAAGAACAGGAAGCACTAACTTCTAACAGCGGGGGACGATCTGTTTGATCAATCCCGGGAAGTGAACGGGTCAATCGAAGAGGGGGTCCCCCGCCCTCTCCTCCCCCTTGAGGTGATGCGATGAGAGCGTCCCATGGACAAACAATGCACTGCTGTGAAGAAGAACAAGGACCAGACCGATTGTCCCCCCACTGGGGAGACCGGCAGGATGCAGAAAAAAAGAGGAATCCATGAAAATTATTAACGAAGAAGACTTAGCAGCGATTACGGATAAAAAGTCCCAGAAAATTAACGAAGCAGAGATTTCGGTCAAAGAAATAGGAGGCAATCACGAGGACACAGCGCTAGAAAACGACACGATTTCGATCGCGTCTTGCCGGGATTCCCTACCTAGTCATTCTAAAAAATTACTGCCCTCAGTGTGCAGTGTTTAACCGGTAATCAATAGTCCCCCCGCCAGTTACCCCCGGATGGCGATAACAAATTCTCGTATCGATGCGAAAACGCGGATTCGCATTCCAAAAGCGATCAAAATAACGGCCAGCGAAGGGAAGCAGAGGGGGCTCAAAAGGAAGGCAGAAAGAGCGAACAACTGAACAGGGAGCGCTCGAATAGGGTGGGGGTCCACGAGGGGGTAGAGGAGGGCAGGAGGAGGGGAGTGAGTGAAGGCGAGATACCACTAACCCACGGGAGAGCGTGTAGAACTAGCCAGACGCCCAATAATCCACATCGAGGGGGGCTATGAGTGTGGGGGAGATAGCGAGAAGGAAAAAGATTCCCCATTGCCACGTCGAGATTGCTACTGCTCTTCGCCAACTTTAGCTAGTTGGAATCGCTCTCACATCGTTGATACAGCACAGTCTAACGAACTAGAGCGTCTAGAGAGTTCCGGAAGCCGAAAGTGTGTCAGATTTATGCTGGACATTGTGAATTACGTGATGTAGAAGTGTGGGATTTCCCAACATTGAGCGAATCTACGCACACGCATTTTCGGAACTCTATTGAAGTGCCGCCGAACTCGTACACTTCCTCGATCTTCCAAGCTTACTGCATAGAAAGAGCGCAGTTTGAATGCCCACGATGAGACTCATGAGAGGTCAGATCTCACCTATGAATCCTCTGCCGAGGTCAATTATTCCCGGAGCTAGTCGGAAACTATACCAGCTTCCCCCCTGCCACCCAAAATGTCAGGTGTGCTTCCCCACTCGCTCTCTCAAAATAACAACTCGAAAGAAAGCGGCGTGAACAGCTGGCAATAAGGGTCTCTCTCCTGGCGTTGTTCCACGCTGCTCTCACAGAGACGTCCAACTCCTACTCGATGACTATCCGGATAGATACCGTAGAGAGCGAAAACTCGTACTGTGCAACGTCCGTTTAGCCAACAAATTCGACATACCCGATCTTGTTAGGGAGAGATCCCTGAAAAACGAATCCAACGACGGCCAGACTTGTCAGGGTTCGTCACATAACAACGATCTGCAAATAGCATAAATCCATTCCTTGTAAAGTTCGAAGGCATTAGGAGCGATGTTGTCTGCACTTGGTCAGAGCAGGGAACAAGTGCATTTCAACTATCTTTATTACGATTCCTGCTTCACAGCTGAATAAATCGTTCACCGGACTAGAAATTCACCCCTCTGTATAAAAATTATCTGTACCTATTGCAACGTATGTACAAAAGCGAGGTAGAAATCAAAATGCGAGAAATAAAAATACCCGATGTATACTCTGATCGTAAGAAAGGAAAAATTCATTAGCAAATTACTTATTCGAGTCGGATCGCCCACTAAACATCACAAGTCGGACATGATCCTACCCCTCCTCATCCTCCTCCGAGGAAGAAGACGAAGAAGATTCCGACAGCTGCAGTTGCCGTGGTGCAGTCACCCTCGATCCTCGGCCTCGCCCCCTTCCTCTTCCCCGTGCACGTGGTCTTCCTCGCAGGGGACGGGGGGCCGACGAGGGCAGGGCGAGTTCCCCCGGTAGATCACCGGCAGACCCCGGTAGATCAGCTGCGGGCTTGTCCTCCTTCGGGACGTGGTCTCGCCTCTCGCGTATCATCGCCAGGGCAGCTTCCACTCGCTTCGTCAGCTCCTTACGAGGAACGACGGTTCCCGAGATGGGACGGAGGAAGGACGTCAGGTGCATCTATAGTGTGGTATAATTATTGTGAGAATCGATGCGAGCTGATCTATATTACTTCTAGAATTATGACGAGCTGATTCAAAATATTACTATATGAGAATTGCTACACACCTGATAGCTGCTCTGGCCGGACATGAAGGTGTTCCAGCGCACGAAGGCATCCTGGACGGTCTGCAAGGGATTGAAATGAGAAGAGATAAATTGAAGTCAGAAATACACAGTTGATACATTTTTCGTTTCTTCCAATCTTGGCCCAAATTGGGTGAATGCAAAAATCTCCGAAGGTGAGCCACTCCCGCCAAGACATCCCCGTGGTTGCACCTCCGAATCAACCGACGAGCCTGGCATCTTTTGATGATTATAATGGATGCAATTCTCTAATTTGTCTGGTACATTCCAACAATATGACTCGTTGTCTCTATGTATTCCAACTCTACGGCGGGTTTTTACAAATGGCCCCCTGGCTATACCTCCAAGTCTTCCAGATCTTCAAAATCTTTCCACGGTCATATCACTCGCACCCGACCCATTATTTTGCTTGCCTGTGGCTCTACCTTGAATAATTTTCTACATGGCCTGCTCACTCGCACCCGACTCGGCAGATAGCTTGTTTGACTCGTTCATTCCAGTCATTAGTATATTCCGTATTAATTTTACAGATGGAAACGCCGCCGACAATCGAGCTCGAGTGTGTGCGAAATGGGATCTCGGATAAGTTTCCGGAATGTGCGATGGGCATAATATTGCTAGATGGCTATCCGGATATTCTGCACGTGGTTATTGACTACTTCAGTCAGGAGGCACGACTAATATCATTCCGGTTTGTTCCACTATTGTTGCCGTGCTGCTATGTCAACAACGTTGAAAATTATTCAACAGCATTTAGGGATGGGAATGAATACATCCACTTCCACTTGCCGAAATTAGACCGCAGTGATTTCGGCAGTCACTGTAGTTCGAAGACGATTTGTTTGACTAACAGCTGTCGTACTAAAGGAACTCCGCTTACGTGCGCGGATATATGGTTCAGAACAGAGGAGGTTAGACTAAACCGTTTCCTGTTAACGTTTCCAATTCAGATTGAATTTCCAAAATTCATGGAAGTTAGCGGTTTCTATAGGATGGACGATTCGACTTATTATATTATTGCAACGAATGAGAACTATCACGTGGTCTCTACCGCCCCTTTCAAGCCCCATTGCACCTTTCCATTCATGAGAGGGCAATATTTGCCCACTCTTCTGCTTTGTTGGTAGTTATTTCATTGTCGTGTGGCCCTCTACTGACAAACCTGCAACTATCCAAATTCACGAGCTGAAAGGCAATAATGTTTCAATAGTTGAAGTTGATGGTGCTCTGGCATTAACTCCCCTAGAAGACCGATGGCTTACTCTTGTGGGCCATTCCCAATTGAAGTGGAGATGGCCGCTCTCAAGGAGGAAATCTCGGAGATCAAGACTAGAAACTCGATGTTGGAGGTCTCTGTAGCCCGTCTGGAGGAAGACAAGATACTACTGCAGAAGACTCGTGTAGAGGATAGAGAAAGCATGGCCAGTCTCCAGAAACAAATGGAAGCTCTGGAGAAAAAGTACACGAGTGTGCTGATGCTGGTCAGTGACTCCGCCCAATGCAACGAATGAGTATTCCACTGCAGATTTCGAGGAAGTGAACCGTCGATGTACCATATTCGTCTTTATCTATGCTAACTTGTTGTTTTATTGCTCACCCCTTAGCTCACCCCTTAGTATATTCTTGCGAAAAGGCGTATGCTTCTACTCCGTGAAGGATGGCGGAAGTAAGCATTAAAGATATGGTTATACCTGCTCGATCTACGCTAGATGGTAGAAATAATTTTCAACAACAAGCGAGCGAACGAAGTTCTTTACTTGTCGTCTCTGCCAGGTCGGAAGTCTCGCTAAATTTTGATGATATTATTGTTCGAATCACGGAAGAAACGGTCGCACGTTCATGTGAACGTAATCCGTCAAAATAAAATCCATATGATTATTCTCTAATTCGCAACCTCGATGATTCTAATTCGCAACCTCGCACGTTACCTTCCCTTCAAGTGGCACTCTGGCCTGGCCTCCAAACCTCCCCGTCCATCATGAAGGTATCAGCTCCCCAGCATTCTCACTCACTCGGCTCATTTACTGACTTGTCAGCACAAGTACATTCATAAATGTTTTCAACTTTGCAGATGAAAAAGCCGCCAACGATCAAGTTTGAGAGCGTGCGCAATGGAGATTCAGATGCATTTCCTGAGTGCGCGGCTTGCATAGTACTGCTCGATGGCTACCCCGGCCTTCTACACGTCGATGCAAACTTCTACACCCATGAGGCACGGCTAATAACATTCAGGTTCGTTCTGTTATTTTGCCCTGGCATGAATAAGATTCGAGGGTTTATCTTCTAGAACAATTTCTCCGACCCAGGAATCCCACGGATTGTAAGAATATTTTCTCTCCTCAGAGATGGAAAGACATACGTCCCGATGACCTTGCCGCGCATAGAACTCCTCACTTACGGCGGTCTTTGCGGTACGAAGACAATTGGCTTGATTACACATCAACGGCGTAAAGGAATTGCCCTCTCTTGCCGAAATGGATCAATTCAGATTGAGGAGGTTTGATTCCAAGGTATACCGTATACAGGCTACCATTACAGGTTGTGTTACCGATAAGTGTGAAAATTAATTATTTTTGTCGCGTGAACGATTCGACTTACTATGTTATTGAAAGCAATGATAACTATCATCTTGTCACAGCTGACAATCTCAATACCATTGTTTCCTTTCCTATTGTGACTGACTATGCACCTCATACTTATCAAGGCTTTCGTTTTATTGGCAATTATTTCGCTGTTATCTGGCCTTCTACAGACAAACCTGCAAATATCGAAATTTACGACCTGAAGGGCAATAGAGTTTCAGAGATTCAATGTAATGATGTTCAGAAGGTCACTCCTCTAGGAGACCGTTGGTTAATCACTGTAGGTCGTTCCCAAGTATGCATTATCGACATAACAACTAGTGAAGTAGAAACTTTCAAGTTAGATGCCGCACATATAACCGACAGATATTGTAAATGTGCGGGCCGCATAGTAGAGAACTTCGTCGAAGTTTTTATTTCGACAATGGACAGAGATGACGTCTGCCGCATTTACAAGACACGCGTTCCCTTCAACGGTCGGAGAGAGGAGGTATTACATTTCGGATGACATCTAGTTCTTGTATTTGCAGCCAATTGCACCTCGCGAAGAGGAAATGACCGCTCTCAAGGAGGAAATATCAGAGATCAAGGCCAAAAACTCGCTGCTGGAGCATTCTCTAGCCCGTCTAGAGGAAGACAAGCAGCTGCTGGAGAAGACTCGCGACGAGGAGAGAGACGCTATGAATGGAACTATAGCCAGCCTTCAGGATAATGTGGAAGATCTGAAAAAGAAGTACACAAATGTCCTCCTGCTGGTCAGTTACTTCAGCTACCAAGGCGCACTTAGGATTCCCTTGCAGGTTTCAAAGAAATGAGACGTCGACGTTCTAGAATTCGTTGCCTTACATGGCCATGTATATTGTAATGAAATTTGTTTCTTTTTCTGTTGTCATTCATTGTTTTCAGCTTGTATAAAAATATTCAGTTAAAGCGACAGCATCTTCGGCGAATTGTTTAGAGTGTATTTGTTGTGAGTGGACTCGGAAAGTAGGAATATATGGACGGGATAAAACATGAACGCCCAAAAATGTTTGAAAAAGTGGCCGGAAAACACATTTTGGAATACGCATGTCCGCCCACCCTCTGTTACAATTCACTTTTATTGCGTCCTTGGGATCGCCAAGACAAAAAGATACGAAAAAAACGTATCAATCAATAGTTTCATTCTATCGATCGATATTTCCCACCTTTCCGATCCGCTCCTCGTCCCACTGCAGCTTCGTCCAGAGGAGACGCTTGAGGCGGTCCAGCTGCACGGGCATCCACCTGAAGCAAAGAGAAGTATTACGATAATCAACCGAAATTGCTACCAAATTTAACACGAAGCTTTCATAATTACTACCAGCATTATGACGAATTCCTCAAAATTAGTGCTAAAATTTTTTATACCACGAATACTACCAAGGGGACAGAAAGGCAATTAATTGGTCGCCATAAGAACGCCGTCATTTCCAGAATCCAATGAGCGAAGCCCCGTAATAGTTTGCAATCCGTCATGAAAATCTTTGTAATAAAATTAGAACCTCGCAATAATCGTTCATAGAAGGCACGCTCAACTAAAAAGTCTGGTGTAGTAAACTTCCACTGCCTGTAAAGCGCACTCTTGCGTGCAGGGGGTGCACTTTACAAGCGGGCGAGATTTACTACACCAGACATTTTTAGTTGAGCGGGCATTATAGTATCTTTGAAAAACTCACTTGAACGGCTCCCTCGACTCGTCGACCAGAGGACGCGCGTACGCTCCGAGGATGGCCGAAGAAGGCAGCTGCAGAAAGACATAAAACACGCCATCAACTATTGTGACGCACTTTAATCTCGTCATCATTCTTCTGGCGCACTTTATTCTCATCATGACTGTTCTGACGCACTTTGTTCCCATCGAACCTCTCTAAAGGCCTGCTCCTCATTGCCGCCGCGTTCCACCGCGGTCCGCAGCTTTCTCCTCTCCATTGAATCAACGCCCATCTTCCGCTCCTTATCCAGCAGCCACTGAGAAATACGTTGAAGTCGCGAAAGGGTCTGCAAGAAATACTCGTGGCAATCTTCGAAGTAATTATGAAACATTTTAAAAAAAATCATCATGAGCTCAATGATAATCTCCGTAGTAATGTTGAGAGTCTCGTAATAAAGTGCGTCAGCATGAACGAAAAGTGCGTCAACATCCAAAGAAGCTCACAATACCTCATCCTCCTCCTCATCGGCAGTCGCTCGGCGCTCGTTCGTAAAATGGCCCATCAACTCGAGAGCTGCCACCACTCCGACGCCCTGGTAATTACTGCGTTTAGCAAACGGGAGGGAGGAAGGGGTTTTCAAGCGGATCGATAATTAGCTGCGATTAGCTCATGGAACAGGAAGAGCATGAGTAACGATAAATTCGTTACTGCGTTTAGCAAGTGGCAGGATGGAATTGCGTCTCGTGCTGAACGATACGTTCGCCACTGTGAATATGAAGTTGCTCCATTTATCAAATAGGAGGGCGGAAGTGTGTTTCGTGCGGAACGATAAATTCTGCCACCTTGAGTCCCGCGTAGTAGTCACCGCCTGAGAGCATCGCCACGGATACCGTGTCCCAGCGAGAAAGGCCTGGAAAGAGCGCTCGTGATCATCGTTCGTGATAAATTCGATCCCGTCGTAATTCTGGTGGTAATAATAATTTTTTAAAAAACAAACCAAGTTCCTTCTCCGTTCGCACGGCGTCGTAATACTCAATTTCCTTGTCGCGCGCGAACATGTGTCTGGAGCATAAAAATATAATGAATATGTGGGGAGAGGGGAAGCATTTTTGGAAAATACAAAATAAAATGTAAAAAAAAATGAAAATTGAAATTCACTTGTTCAGGCTGTAATTTAAGGTTAGATCTGGTAAATGTCTGATCTTGACTTCTTCCCCTCACCCACCTAATCAAACGACGAGCTCCGAAAGCGAAGCAGTCGCTATCATCCGAGACGACGGCATCCACGAGGCCCTGAAATAAATACTACTTGATCTCTAAATCAATATCCCGAAAGTGCACTGCTTTCCCATTCTTGGTGCAATCTCATCTCCGAATCAATATCCCAATGGCGCTCTGCTTTATCGTTCACACCTCCTTCTCCAGCCAAACACACTGCGCCTCAGCTTCGCCGGGTGCCTCGATCCACGGAAAGCCACATGTAGAAAGGACTTCCTGAGAACGAATTGAGTCTTCACCACATCCGTGCCATACCTGTAGTTCGCGATACTCCTGCACTCCGCGCTCACAATCTTCTTCTGCGGCGCGAGCAGCGGCTTCCGATGTCAGGGGAAGGTCTCCTGAATTCATCATAGTTCTCGATGTAGAAAATTACTATGAATGATTCGTGATAATTAAGAGCGCCTCAAAAATATTAATGAGTGGGCGAAAAAGACAACGAGGGTCTTGTGATAAGTGCAATCAAACGAAAATTTCAACGAGCTGCCCGTGAATTAAAATCAGTCCAAATTTGCTACTAGCGAATCATGAAAATTAAGAATGTTTCAAGACAATAATCGCTAGAGTAATTCACTTCAAAATTTCTACGAGAACTTGATCATAATAGCAATAGCTTCAGAATTGTCACGAGCGCCTCATGACAGTCACAATCGCAAAAAAAATTACTACGAGCGTCCCGTGATAATCAATAATCACATGACAATTACTACGAGATTCGCGTGAGAATTCTGGTCCATCGAAATTATAACAGGACCAAATTACTACGAACGCTCCAACCTGCCATCTCTCCGTCCTCTTCCAGTGCCGGCGACCATGTCGAAGGACCGGGGCGAGGCGAGTCGTCATCCTGCATTAACATGAGTTGCTCACAGTTATCAGGAGCAATTATCACGGGCATTTATTATTATCACGAGCAATTATCACGAGATAATTCATAATTATCATGAGCTGATTCTGCCTACCGGGTCCGCGAAATCCGGCAATACTCCAATCATCGGAACGTCCTCGAAGTCGTCATCGTCGGATGAAGAAGGGGGTCCTGAAAAAGAGTTTCGATTTATTGCCATAAAAAATCTTTTATGATCCACTGTTTCATCGCAATACCAATATTAATTCTTCTGCTACTATTTGCTCCGATCTCATTATTCCAGACAAATAATCATAAAACCTCAAAGAAATCAGCGAGGAATATATAAATTAGGAGGCCCGATATCTTTTAGGTCTCAATATTTCTGGCACTTCTTTACAGTTCCGTAGTCACTAAGTGCGTCAACATGAACTTGTAGTGCGCCAACATAAATAGCTTTTTCACCCGATTTTCCATTTTTCTCACCTCCTCTCGCCTCGCTCGGACTCCGCTCGTCCCTCTCCCACTCGGCTCGCTTGCGTGCGAGGCCTTCGAGCATGCCGCTCTTGCTCACGTACTCCCTCCTCGACGCGGGAGTCGTCGTCGGGGCGAGGGAAAGTGCGATGGCACGCTAGAAGGAAATCCAAAAAAAATGTTGACAAAAAATCAATAAAATTCGAAATTGATGGAGACAAGGTTTCGGAGAAAAGGATTGATATTTGCTATACATAAATGCGAGTGAATTCATAGCAGCCTACGTTAGGCATGACATGATGAAATTATGAGAAATGATCGAAAATGTATTTATTTATCTGTCGAGACCAACTTATCCACTATCCAAGAAAAACGAAAAAAAAATCCACTTGAATATCTTCCGCCTCCCGTCGACTTCTCCCTCCTCCTCCTTCCTCTTCTGCTGCGAGGGCTGCCTGTGCTCGAGCAGCCACTTCGAAGTGATCGAGGGAAAGGGCAAGGCGTCCAATCAGAGGGGAGCGGGGCTAAAATCGATAAATAAATAGGTGCATCAACACGCGAAGTGCGCAAGTATTCCAAGTACTCTACCTTCTTGGCCTCCGTAACGACGCGGCAGTCCTCGTCCTCGTCCCACTGAATGAGGTGCTCCCGCTTGCGCCCTTCACGTGCAGACACGAGGACATTGCGACCGATCCGCGCCTTCTTGAGCTGCAGTTTAGAACTCGTTCTAAATCTCGTGATAATTTCAATCGATTGTGATAAAATTCGCAGTAAATTTAACTCGGTCGTAATAAATTTCGCGACAGCTTTTTATTCGCTCGTAATAATTTTACTTCGTCGATTCGCTCGTTGACACGCTGCCGCCCGAGGAGGCGCTGAAGTTGGAAGTTCGAAAAGTCGACCGAGTCTTCTGGGACCTGAAATGGACAAGACTTGGATAATGATATAAAAATCATAATTTCGCCGTTCACATCAGGCCCACTTTCAAAAACAAGATGCTGATAATGTGGCACCATGGAAGACGGAGCTTTTTCGAGAAGAATTAAAATTTCAAAGAAGAAATTCTGACCTGTTCTGGCTTCAGTCGTGCCTGCCGCATCTGTTCTCTTTTGGCCGCGAGCGCCTGGACGTCGTTGAGGAGGCCCTCGTCGAGCTCTGCAATAACATCTTATTTGGGCAAAAAGACATCTTTTCTCAACCAATATTTCCATGAAGCAATCAGTTGTTTACAGGAATCAAATTCACACCTTCCATCATGTGTAGGTCGACGGTGCCTCGAGCCTCCTCATCTTCTTCCTCCTCTTCCTCCTCCGCGGCTCTTCTCCTGATGAGCTCCTCGACCTTGTCGCCGTCGTCTTCGTGTAGGCGCCATTCTCGATGATCCACGGGCACCTCGATGACGTCCTCCTCCTCCGAGGCTTCCGAGTCTTCAAGGGGCCTGTGAAAAACCTTTATCACGTGCTCGTACTATTTTAGGATCATTCAGTTACCATGAAGTGCTCGAAGTAATTTTGCAAGAACAACAATTATCACGAGCCGCCCTTTGTAATTCTGGTATCCTCGTAATTATCACGAGGCGCTCGTGGTAATTTTGCTCCAACCTGATTGTCACGAGTCGCGCGTAGTAATTTCGGACCATTTTTAGTTATCACAAGTCATTCGAGACGCTCGTAGTAATTTTAGCTTCGTAATAATTATCACGAGGCGCTAGTAGTAATTTTAGCTTCGTGATAATTATCACGAGGCGCTCGTAGTAATTTTGGTTGATCGATAATTATCACGAGGCGTTCGTAGTAATTATGGAGCCCTCGTAATTATCACGAGGCGCTCGTAATAATTTTGGTTGATCGATAATTATCACGACGCGTTCGTAGTAATTTTGGTTCATTCATAATTATCACGAGGCGCTCGTAGTAATTCTACCTCTGGCTCTCGGGCAGGGCGTACAGCTGCTCCTCCGCTGCCTGCTTCCGTCGCTTCTGCGGAGACGTCCGCAGCTTCGTCAGCGCCCTCTGCACATCCTCTGGCTGCTGATCACCTAAAAAAATGGATTTAATAAGAATCAAAATTGTTTCGAATTAATACTACCGTCTATTTACTGTGGCGTTGTCAGTGTGTAGTATCGCTCAAAGAACGGAATTGCTTGATTTGGTATGAGGGTTGACGTTTCGCCCTCTTCCTCCTGCTCCCCACTTCCACCTTCATCTCCATCCTCCCCCACTCACTCTTGGCGAGTGTCTCGAGGTGCCGCCTCTTCTCCGCAGTCACGGCGATGTCGTCAGCATGGCGACGAAGTGCGCGCTCATCCTGATGAGAAAAATGCAATAATTTTGAATTTTTAAGAACCCATAATTTAATTTCAATAAATTTTATGATTCATGCTATATTAGACAAATCGTGATTTAAATCGCTTCGCGTGCTCGACTACAACTCACGAGAACTCGCCGCTTGAAATGGGGCACGCGAGGGCCGTCGAAGACGAAGATGGGCTTGACGTGGTAGTAAACCAGCTTGGCAAGCCGGCTGTAATGAATGGGGGGTGCCACCGCCGCGTCGGCAACCCTTCACTTGCTCATCAGGAAAATAAAGCCTACTAATGGACTCCACAGAAATACGAAACTTTCCATAAACACCAGCCGTTTTTCTCAAAAAGTTCGGAAGCGCCACGATATTTTCTATGTTCCTATAGCAGGAAACTGACCGTATGAGCAGTTGGACGTGGGGCGATGGTGCATCCGGGGCGAATCCCAGCTGCGCTTGATACAGCCAGATAGATACATCTGAAATGTAGCACATTTTACGTTCTTATTTTTGGAAAACAGTCCCACTAGTCGATGTTCACGCAGTTTATAAATAACATTTCTACTCTTCATCAAAATCTTACCGACGGCCACTCGCTTCCCTTCCAGCGTCTCCAGGGAGACTTTCTCCGCTGTAGACTCCACGATGGGCCATAGCCCGTGGATGCCCATCTTCAAATTGGCAGCGGATATCGATTGGAGCAACTAATAATGCCGGAAAGGGTAGGATGGAGGAAAAATGGAAAGAAGAGTCGAAATCGAGGGATTATAACGGGAGACCGTCGACAATGAGGTGGCACGAACAGAATGACAACGGGCCCCATTTACGACGAGGTTCGGACGCTGAATCCACCCAGGCGTGGAGGGAAGAAATCTTTCCTCCCCAGATCCTTTAAGAATCAGATATTTTCGTTCGGTAACGAGACCGAAACAATCCCCGTGGTAGTGCATTCGCAGTGTTACGAAGTCCATGAAAAATACGAATTTATATGATACTGAAAAAAACGACAAAAGGATGCGAAAAAACACATAAATTAGTATCCGATAGACGTCAAATCATGAAAAAGTGTAATCTAACATCGAAAGGTGGACAAACACGACGACAAGTAATAAAACGTATTCAGAAACAGTTCAAAAAACGACGACAAATATACGAGCGACACACAGGAAGAAAACATCAACGATATTCGATCGATTTTACGATTCCCTTTACATTTAGCACTGGAAAAACCAGAGGGCGGAAAATCCAAGAGTATAAAAAGGAAAGAAATGAAAAGACGGGGACGAACGAATTCGGCATTGAATGCACGGAGGCATCAAGTAAATGAACTGTGGGGTGGGAGGTGTCGAACCTCCCAAGAAGAAGAACGAGCAGAATGATCGTACGACTTGGTGGTGGTGAAGGCA
Source organism: Levipalatum texanum (assembly GCA_014805385.1). NCBI lineage: Eukaryota > Metazoa > Nematoda > Chromadorea > Rhabditida > Diplogasteridae > Levipalatum > Levipalatum texanum. Next base: position 16,887 of record JACMIG010000792.1, read on the forward strand.
GGCGCAGACAGAGAACACGGTCAAACTAAATTCCATAAACCTATATCTGACAGTGGAGGGAAGAGGAACAAATTATTATCGAAAACGCGCACAAACATAACTTACGCAGTAAACGCTGACATAAGGCAATCTGATGCAATAAGCGAGATGGATGGGCGAGCGCGTATCGATAAATAGCAGCCATTTATTTTTAGAGGCTAGAAATTCGGATGGAAACCGAACCCAACCCGTGGGCACAGCGGGTCTTAAACAACTAACATACCCACACGCACAACAGGGTGGTGACAATACAATCGAGGAAGGTGGCGAAAAAATATAATTAGCAAAGTAGCAAAGAAAATCGAAAAATGGTGAACACACAATGGAGATCTTCGCCTAAATGTGCCAGAGTAGGGAAGTGAGAAATGGAAGTGTTTCACGCGTTATGTCTGGTGCTTTCAGAGGTGGTGGTGACTCGGGGGAAGGCGCTGAGGATGGTGAGCGCAGATCAGAAGGGAGGGGGTCTTTGGATGCAGTGTTGGGAGCGAGGGCGACTCAAAAGGCCTGTGGCTGCTGGAACTGCCCCGCGTTGGCGTACTGCACCTGTAAATAGATTTTGTTCAAAATTAGTCCATGTAATCCCCGTTCAACTATAAGGTCATCACTGCCCCCACTCACCTGTCCCTGGGGCGCGGCAGCAGCAGCGGCGGATGCAGGGGCTCCCGCAGCTCCTCCTCGGCCCATCTGCGCCTCGATCTTGGCAGCCTGGTCGTGCATTCCCATGGAGCGGTAGTACTCGGCCCACTGGGCCGAGTAGTCGGCTTGGCCGGTGGCGGGGTTGACTCCAACTCCTCCGGCGGCTCCAGCAGCGGGGGCAGCAGCAGCGGGCGCTCCTGCTGCGGGCGCGGCAGCAACGGCGGGCTGGGCAGCGAACTGCTGCACTCCTCCCGCAGCAGCGTAGGACGGCTGTTGCATGGCGAAAGTCTGAAAGAGATGTCATTATCACGAGCCAACCAGTGCAATCTATAAGTAAAAGGACAATGCAAAATACTACCTGAGGAGCTGCTTGAGGGGCTCCGTAGAACTGCTGTTGGGGCATTCCACCGCCCCAGCCGTTGCCCTGAAATAAAAACTAGATAAAAGATAAATATTTCAACAAGCCGCTAAACTTGATTTTCAAGTGCAGAAACTTAGCATTACGATATAAATATACCTGATCGGGACCGCCGAATGAGTTGTTCCACTGGCCACCGCCCATGGGGAATCCTCCGGCGCCTCCGTTGAAGCCCATGCCCATTCCCATCGGGGCTCCTCCACCGCCTGCCATGGGAGGTACGGGAGTTCCAGGGGCGATGTCTCCGACCTGTAAGAGTTTATATGCCCGAACCAATCAGTAATATTAATACCTTGATGCGGATGACGTGTTGGGCGTGGTGGATCTGGTAGGCGGTGCCCTTGATGATGAAGACCTTCTCGCTGCCGTTCGGAGGCGGCTCACGCGAGAGCTCGACGTGCGCGAGCGACTCGCTGCAGATCTGTAAGAAAAAATCATGGAATCTACAAGGACACATGGTAGATTTAACTGCATGATAATTGATAAAAAAAATCAATGAAATCGGCATCGATCTTTTGCGGCTGCGCTACCAGCGGTGAAAGGCTATTTTACCTGCTTGATGGTCTCTCCGCCCTTGCCGATGACGAGGCCGGTCTTGTTGGCGGGTACGTGCATGTAAAACGTATCTTGAACCTGTAAAGCAATATTGTCATTAGTTGACTACGCTCGCTTAATAATAAGAGTGGTACTCACCTGCGGACCTCCGCCCATGCCGCCGCCTCCCATGCCACCGTTCTGCGAGCAACTCTTCTGCACGAGCTCAGTAATGAGTTCGGTGGCCTTGTAGATCTGCTCGCGCGTCCCCGTTATGACTGCGCATCGGTCCGGAAGGGATGGGTCTGAAGGACGACAAATAGGCGACTAGGACAATGATTCCGTGATATCGGCCAATAGATTATATAACACGCTAATTGTCTCACCGTCGGGCTTGAACTGGATCTTCGTGCCAGTCTCCATGGCTAGGCGCTTGATCGTGTCGCCGCCCTTGCCGATGATCATCCCCACGGATGAGCGGGGAACTACGACCTCGCCCTGCAACCAAATGATTTGCACCGAACTGGAAGCAGCAAACGAACCTTGGCCTGTCCTCCTCCCATGTGTCCGCCGCCTCCCATGCCCATGCCTCCCATTCCTCCTCCTCCTCCTCCGCCGCCCATGCCGCCGTCATCTCCTCGCGAGTTGAGGAGATCCTGGACCAGGCGCTTCGCGAACTCGATCTGGAATGAAACGTCCTTTTTAATTGTGAAATTGATTTCCATGTAAGACTAGATCTTTCCGATGTTGAAACGAATACGTGAAATAGAGAAAATTCGAAATAGAGAGGAGCATGTTCCCCTTGCCGAACCTTATCGGGATCTCCTGTCATTCGGAGGGGCTTCGGTGCTCCTCCGGATTCCGTGTTGTCCTGGATCATCATCATCTTGATACCTGCCTGCTCCTGCAGCTGCCTGATGGTTTCTCCGGCCTGAAATACAATTAAATTGAATTTACATTTTTTATAAAACGATTTAATTAGCAGCGACTGACCGAACATTTTTTTAACCAATGAGGGAAATTGTAGCAAGTACCTTTCCGATGACGAGTCCACACTTCGATCCCGGAATGAGCATGTCGAATGTGATCGAATTCGGTCCACCCCTGAACGATGTTCCGTCTTTCTCTCAAACTATGTGCTTTAGAATGTTAGAACAGCGCCCGATTAAAACCTCTTTCAGTAGATTAAAAATGCACTTACGCGTGGTCTCCGTTGAAAGGGCCACTCGCTCCGCCACCTCCTCCAGCGCGTCGAGCTGCCGCTCGCATGATGACCTGAATGAAGACATTAAAATCGTTAGATCTTCAATTTGAAATATATAAATTCTGGATTAAAATAGGCAAAGGACAGGAGAATGCTCACATCGCTAATCAGCTGACGAGCACGGTCTACTGAAAGCCTTGTCCCCTGCAGGGTGCATTGCCTCGTGCCGTCGCCGCCGGACTCCGGAGCCATCTGGACGCGAGCGCCGGATTGTGACTGGATCAGGGAGATCTCGGAGCCACCCTTGCCGATGACTGTAATGTAAGCCATTTCTTTCTCACTGATTGTTAGAGCAAACAAATAGATAGCCACTCACTCACTGTTAGGCAAAGCTGGTAGATCAACAGTCAGTAAACACTTGTAAAACTATACTATTACAACACGAGGTAAAGCTTTACCGAGGCCGACGCTGTTGTCGGGAACGACGATAACCTCAACGACGTTCTCATTGGGGTTCACCGACATCTGTGCCTGGGCTCCCGCCCCGTATCCTGCCATCCCTCCCATGCCACCTATAAGGAACTGATGATGAAAGGCGAACTGTGAAATAAACGCCGAAACTTTCGCCGAAGTGCGAACCATCGCACTTCGGCGAAATCGGGAAAAAGAGCATTGCTAGAGGGCTAAATGTAAAGTACCTCCGTGGCCTCCGAGGGTGGTGATAATTGACGCACCATGCATACCGTCCATGGTCGCCCGTTTGGCAGGATACGCTGAAAGGGACGAATTAGTTTAGCTCGGACAAGTCCCGTATTTTTGGACTCGCATCCCCTAACTTTTCATGTGCATTCCCTCCTCCCACTATTGATCTACTACACGCAAGCCATCACCAGCTTTCGTTGGCCGGGGAAACGGAGTAGCAACGGCATGAAAGCGAGACAGAATTTCGCGTAAGGAATACATAAAATGTGAGACGAGAAACGGAGCACTCCAAATAGCAAGCAGTGAGAAACCATGATTTTTTTTCTGTGCGACTGAAATACTCCGTAAATGCAAAAATAAATCGTTACGAATATACAGCCATGATAAACGTGAGGCAAGCGGCGAGATCTCTTACAGTCGTCCTCGGCGTTTGAGCGCTTCAGTGTAGTAGATTGTCCGTTCCCTGGCGTCGCCGAGAGCTAAACAATGAAGAAAATGTAATTAGTTCTTAACATCTGCCTAACGTCCACGACCGTGTTCTAATTTTTCTATAATAAAGTACAATCGCTTCTCGATCGAATTACAACTCCGCATTTGCAATGCATCAATTTAATGAGCAATGAGCGAGCGATAAACATTAAGAAAACACCAAGCATCAGCTCTAAGGTTTATTTCGGCATAATGCTAGAACATCGCCTCGAATCGCAATGAACATCATTTTGAACATATCTAAACTGATTCAAAGACGCGACAAGTATTCACTTTGCGACAAAATGAAACGCAATTGCTCAAGAACATTTTTGAATCCACCCCAAGCGCCGAAATAAATACGATTCGAGCAATTGCAATAATTTGAAACGTAGTGGAATATGTCATGGCATGGTGGAATGGCAACATCGCGACATCAATTTAGCACCAAACACAACCCCCGTCAAACTACTATTCGAAATGGAAAAATATGCCCACCTCTTTGGCGCGTAAAAGGGCGTCGCTTAAGTCGTCTCCTAGGCCTGACATCCCCGGGTGGCCATACGAAAAAGAGGATCGCGCGAAAGTTGAGCGCGAACACCGACCGCAACGCGGCTGCACGCATCGCGCGCCATTACAAACGCACTTTTTGATGCGCAAAAACGATTTTCCACACGAGACCATTTTAAAATTGATGTCCTCTGTGACGTTCTCATTTATTTTCGGCAGATTTTATAAAACATAAATGTGGTTTTCAGGGGAATCTTTTTTTGTTGAAAGGTACACCAATGTTGAAATGGCACAGAAGCAATATCTGGGAATGGAAACCATCTCCGATTGTACCCATTCGCGCTGAACCACCACGGACAAGCCACCGCTGCAGTTTTGATCGCGATCTAAGTGTATTTGGGAAATATTCGGTCGAAAATTTACCCTGTGATGATAGTGGCCTCCGGCGATCGTCCTACGGTGCGACTGGAAGAGGGAAGTGAAGGGACACGCAGATAGTGCTGCTGCGCTCTGTTCGATCGATGCACCTCTCTCTCTCTCGCTTGCTACAGCCGCCTAGAGCGCATTCCGATCTCTCCACTCTGCGCTGTGCAGTTCGGGATTCTTTGTGCGCGCTCGCTCTTTTTCCTCCGGGAGCTTCAATATGGTTCCTCCGGGAGCTTCAATATAAATATAACATTCTCTTCGTAGAAACGCACATTTTTGGAGACGCAACGCCTAGTTTATGTATGCTGGAAATTGGGAATTACGTGCAGGTGTAGGAGTCCCCAAAATTGGGCGATTCAATGCAAACACATTTCCGGATTACGGAATTCTATAGCAGTGCATTTTCCTGCTATTTTTCCGAGAAAATGTGTTTTCTCTCTGTAGGAAAAAATTCTTTTATTGAAATACGCGACAAGTGGTACTATGACCATGGACTGGGTTCACTGGAAAGTTGCATACACTTGACACACATGTAGATGAATGGGATGGTGACGATAGTGAAGAAGATAATGCAGAAGGCACTGTCCAGTCTATCAGCTAGCTTCGGCCAGTTGTGACGTCCCTGAATAGTTCATCCCTGGAAATCATCCGCCTTCGTTTGCGTCTGCGAGCAATCTGAAGGTGGCTGCTGCTATACCTTTTTCAACCATCGTATCCGCGGATTGAGCTTGTCCCACTGCGAGACGGTCATGCTGAGGGAGGTGAGGAACGTTGCAAACGTTATCAGCAGCGTGTTGAAGTGGAAGTATAGCACTAAAGATATTTCATCGAGTTTGTGCATAATAGATAAGCGCTTTTAATCAGTGTGGCTTACCTAATGCCGGAATCTCGTCCGACGTGTGCGGCACCTTCTCTGTCACTACGAGAGACAGCACAGCAAGGGTCAGAGTGGCAGTGACGCCGAGAGTGAACCGTTCCTGAACACAGAATAAAGGGTATTGACAAAATCATTAAAAGATGGCGGTGGTCAGAGTGGATGCTGCCGGCATTTACCTGTCTCTCTTCCCTCGTGGAGAAGCGTGAGAACAGTCCCGCTATCGATAGCGCGCAGATGATGTATGTCGGTAGAAGCAAGCTCGTAATGAAGTAGAGGGGCTTCCTCTGGAGAGACAGCTTCAGGCGGACCTTAACGTATATAATATAACATCCGATTGTAATGCCCGGCGGATTCGACTGACCTCTGAAACGATGTTGTCCTCATGTGTGTACCGACTCACATCGACGGAGATGTTCTAGAGATTTTGATCTCGCGGGTCTCGTCATCCCCTAACCTTCAGAGCCCACTCCTCGTTCATTTGGTAGTGACGAAGGAGGGCTTTGGGGTCGTCCACGGGATGAATCTCCAGCTTGGCAACCTCGTAGCCCCACGAGGCAATCTGCATTCATAGCTCCGGTAAATTCCGCTTTCGGAATCCAGGTACTCTGGCTCACCTCCAGCGTGCAACTCTGACTGTCGAACGGAAAATCGGCGATGTGAATGGGGCACATGAGCGTCACGATCTGTGATTCGTAGTCCTTGTACATTATTCTGGGAATTACCTGAGGGTAGGAAAAGCTCACACGGCCATCGTTGAAGACGCTAACTGTTGACCTCACGCTATTTAGCACATCCACACGGTCGAGCCTGCGTTAGGAATATTTTAGAGATTGATACCTACAGTCCAAGGACTTTGCACATGTCCTACATGTTGAAAACGATAATGTCCGGGATCCAGACGGATTGGCTCGGTAGCCATGTCGATGAGATGCCTCCGAACTCCTCGCGTGACCATGACAGCGTGGAATCACGCCACGTCTAAATAATTATCTGGCTGACCTCACAAGCTCCCACGTTTCTACCAATATGTAGCTAACTTTTCACGAGGGAAACTATGAACATTAGTAGCCCTATCCGTTCGCAAATGTCAACGGTGAGTACTTCGAATGTGGTCCTCTCGTGAAAAATTAAAAGAAGATTGTTCATGTTGAAATAAACTCGGAAACTTTCGGGCTATTCAGGGGCATTCATCGATCACCTCCGTAACGTGCATGAGTAGAGTAATCGTCTGCTTCCGCTCCTCGACTGCAATGATGTGCACGAGCTGCGACTCGTAGCCGACGGCAACAATGCCCTCCGGAGGCGACGCTCTGGATAAAGGGATGTAGTAAACGTCGTCACATGAACATTTTTCTAGCTTTCTGAAATTACTGAACGACACCCTTTGAATTTCGGTTTTGGCATGGAGACTCACGCTTCATGGCGGCTCAGCAGGTAGCGCGTAAGGCGTGTCGATGAATCTTTAAAATGGGCATGATTAGTTGCCTCCGTTTCACCCCACTTTTATCAAGCTAAATTTTGATAATTATGCTGATTGTCGAAAGAGAAAATCTAGAGATCGACTCGCTTCGCATTGCTTGTGAGATGAGTGTACTTTACACGTCGTGCGCCCGATGATAAACCGCTGTTCCCTCTACCCTCGCGTCATGATTAATTGGCTTGACCATTAGCCCCTAGAGATGACGGTGTCCATAGAGACACGGGGGTCGGAACGCGATGCCGCCTTTCGATCTGCTCACGTTATCAAAAGACCAAAATAGCCCTGGACGAATTAGTGGCCGAGCAGTTTTTAGACTCTTCACGGACATGGTGGATGATTTCAAAGATGTGCAAAGATTGCTCTGCGACCGCGCCCTGCGTCTATTTCCGTTCACATCTGCAGCTGTAATCTCGACGGAAACGGGAAGATTAGTCGTGTGACTTGCAGGAATGGATAAGGACAAAATGATACCGTATTCGACGGTCTAAAAAAGGCAAAACGATCTGGGAGCGTGCTATTATCGGCAGACCCAAATTTGAGAATTCGAGAGCCGGCGAGGAAATGAGGCGAGCATGAGAAATTCAGTTTGATTATTTCTCGATAAAGCTGCTTACGCACACATTTACATGATGACGAATTCAGTACTGCAGTTAAAAATTGATAATACAACCGTGCACATCCCCCAATGCCATTTCAGTTTACAATTAGCTTACTGTTAATGGCAGCCGCAGAAGCAGTGGTCAGGTGCGCCAGCACAATCAAGGCGGTGATTGGCAGGCCGGACGACATCTCCCACAAATGATCTCCAAGACGTCAGAGGGCGAAAGAGATACTGGCCCGGGGGGAGGGAGAGGAGGACTCGATCCAGCCACTTTGAATGGCCTCATTCCGGACCCCCATTCTGCCCCCTCGAGGGAGAGAGAGGGACCCGGACGGAAGCGGACATTAATCCTCACCTAATTCACCTCATGAAGGAGGCCGGCCGGACGGAGGGGGAACAAGAGGCCCCTGCAGTGTTGCTGTCTCTCTCAGGAAAGCAGGTGCGTTTCCTGTGTAAAGATGCGGGTTGCAACTCCGATTTTCGGGGGTGCAAAATGTGTTCCCGAAGATGTCCAATCGAGAAGATTGGTGGGGATTGGGCTACTCGACGCTTGAACTCGACCAGCGACGGCTCTTCTCGGCTCGCTCCCCGATCGTTCAGAGATGTGATGATGACCCCGTACGCACGTTCGATGAGTTCCTTCCTGCTCGAGGTGTTTGATTTAATGATTGGCAAATGGGCTTCCCCCCGCGAGTGCATGAATTGGAAAGGCGAGCGCTGATTGGTTTACTTCCGAGAGGGGCTTCGGATTACCACGGAACTCGAAGATCGTCATCTCTCCTCGGCCATTTCATTTACACAGAACATGATAATTAGAAGACCCAGGCTCAACACCACCATGAACTGCACATATTTGCGTGAATAAACATTCCCATGATTTGTGCGATCTTCACTGTATTCGTGATTTTGGGGATCACCTTCATGAACCAGAAGTGTGTACAATTGTACACATTTGTGTTTCCCTGCCGGTTCATAAAGGTGATCCAAAAATCACGAATACCCTCAATCTCTGCAAACGCGATCCCCTTGACCGGGGCGATCATTTTGCACGCCGGGCACCTCTTAACATTCCCGGTCGATAGCATCTTTGGAGGTTGCAGCAACTTCTCTCGGTCGAGATGTCCGTATCTGGTATTTTGCGATAGCGAAGATAGAAGGAAAAGTCAAGAAACCATGGCGGTGCTACGTCACGAGTCCAGTGGAGTACAGTGGGCGACATCGCACAACTTTTCACGTCCGAACTCTCTCGGAGCCGTTGAGAAGGGAGCGGGAGAAGGGAGAGGTTCGGGCCGTCAAAGAGAGATAGACGACAGAGTGGCGAGTAAGTTCAATCATCAAGCACGGCTACAGTTCCCTCTCTTGAGGAACAAAAAGTGTGGTCACAAGACTCGGAACCGATAAATTTGGCATCGAAATTCAGAGTGTTTGTTCATTTACGGAGGGTTCAAGTGAACCCTAGTTGATTTTTTGCTGTCAGTCTTTGCTTCCATAAAAGCAACAAAAGAATCGGAATGATTAGGTGGAGACTACTTATTATCCGGTACTATAGTGATGCGGAGGCGACGCGCGAACTACCTTCGCGGGAAGCAGAAGATAGATCACTACGCTGCTTACCGCGAAGGTAGTTCGCGCGTCGCC
>JACMIG010000793.1:0-24374 GCA_014805385.1 Levipalatum texanum
TTTCTCTCCTTCCCCTTCCCCTTCGCCTCCCCCCTCCCTCCTTCTCCCTCCCCTCGCTCCCCTCCCTCCCCCTCTGTGTAAAACTGTTTAACTTTCCAACCCGAGTGGCATTTTTTGTACCTGAGCTTAGAATTTCAGTTAGTCAGCTGGCCTCAAAATCTGTCAAAATTTAACCTTACATTTTTGGGCTCAAATCAGTGCTGAGCACTTTGGTTAATTCAATGTTCATAGAAACTAGCTTTGTTGACGTTAATTTTTTCCCAAATTTCAAATTTTCCAAACTTGATAGCTCGTCGAATTATCAGGCCATGAAATTCTGGGGATGATTGCTACTATTTAGTGTGGTGGTTAGAGCTGCTCCTTTTCGCGTTCCAAGGGGACTGCAATCTACTTCTCATCTGTTTTTCGTTGCTCTCGTTGTCTGCCGTGCTAGAAAAGCATCGCATTGATCAAAGGGATCGAAATACATGATGCGAGAACGCGCTTAAATCGATACATAGGTTTATCCCGTATTGTCGGGCACCAGAACACGGTACATTCCCACGGTAGCGTGGGAAAATGCAGCTCGTGATCTACAGTGGTCATAACAAGAAATGATATCGAATTACTGATATATTGTTACGAATTGAAATGAAGAAGATACTTCAAAAACGAGTAGCATACAACACCGAGTTAGAGAACAACATCTCAAGAATAACAATAGCAATAATGGAAGAGCTATGCTACTTCAGAAGCCGAAACGAAACCACCTCCATCTTCATTGGATAGCTGGTACCTTCGTAACTCCTTGGACGCTTTTTTGATTTCACCGATCTGAAAACGCGGTTAGATGTAGCGTACTACGTCTGGGAACCTTGCTGGCGGCTTTGTGTGCGTAGGTCGTCGTTGTCTTCGCGCTATCATACACAGCCTTCTCCAGTTTAGCCGCAAGGGCCACCTACAATACCCACTCACACTCTCATCGGGTATTTATTCTTACATTGGCATTGGCAGATGAAAAAGCAGTGAAGATTGCGCCGTTGGAATCAAGTGCCTCGCGTATGGAAGTTAGCACTGCCTCTCGTTTCTGCAATCAGATTATAATTACTCGCGGCTGAGCGATGCTCTACACTCAGTGGCAATTTCAATACGGTGGTAGCGGATGGATCGAGGACGAGTGATACTGTAAATGAGAACGTCATTCCGAACTCAACTCCTCGTACCTTCTCCAGGCCGAATTCCATTCTTTGGTTGCCTCGGCGTGTCCTCGTTGTTGGCCTCAACAAGTGGCTGCGAATTTGGAATGTACAAAAAGGACAAACCGCCCTCCTGCGAGCAAACTCCGAGGTGATGAGTCCTCGGATGCGATCCCTCTCGTCTCTCTCCACTCTCTCAGCTGCATCGTATCCACTCGAACCGCCTGAGTCATCAGATCCATTCCAATCCGTCGCTTTTACTTACCATCTTCGAATCCGTCACCCCTCCTTCCTCCTCCGTAGAGGTCACCCGAGTCTGCGTCCCGCGCTCTTCCCATTCCTTTGCCTGATCGAAGATCTAGTGTAGACTGAAATTGTAATGGAATGAGTGGGAAGGGAGGAGGGAGGAGTACATTGAAGGTCGATACACTCTTGGTGACTTGCTCTGGATGCTTGCAGTAGTCGCAGTTAGTCTTACACGGGGGGACGTTGTCTCCGAAGAAAGAGCCGAGAGAAGCGTGGCGACATCTTAACAATCGAAAAGTAATCACCATGTTAGAGTTGGTATAAACCAAAACAATTTACGTTAAGTTAAAAAAACCCTTTGAGTACATATTCAGTGCGAACTAGGGTTGTCGAAACGGATTGTTCAGGCCAGTCTAGAATTGCGGATAGTTCCCATCCACTGCGGATATCCGCAATTCTACATTGGCCTGAACTATCCGTTTCGACAACCCTAGTGCGAACTACACATGTTTACTGTCCGACAGACATTTCCAGGCAATATGATAAAATACCCAGAGTGACGGGTTTGAAACAGGAGTTTCAGAAGACAGCCCGCCCAAAAATTTCTGAAGTCATCAGTCCTTGGATACACCAGAAAATAAGCTCCGGGAATGCGATGTTCATCAAATAAAAAGAGAACCTCGGGATCTTCCTATCACCCACTAAATCGACCAAGGAGGGATGATTCCGCATAATCCCAAAGTCAGTGAATCCCCTCTTTCATTCCTACTGTCCGGAATCGTGCAAAATTGGTCGACGTGGGTACCAATCAAGTGTTTAAGAGCGAAAGAAGTTGACCCACCTCGTTAGTCGGACAGACGCCGAAGGCGGAAGCGCAAGCCTAGTATCACATAAGTATGAAAGGACTTACTTAGCTTTCTCACAGAAATCGAGCATAGATTCGAATCCGTTTTTAAGGGCATGTATCTGTTCCTTCTTCGCTTCTTCGGAGATCTTCTTTCCCTGAATTCCACCCGTTTGCAATGAAGGAATAAAAATCGATCAAAAATTGTCTTCAGAATCCTGGCGAATGTTGTCAACACTAGGACGTCCAAGACATTTCAAAACATGGCTACCTTAATCATGTTGAGATCACGAGTGACGAGAAAGTTTAGAAAACTTTTGTCTCCTTTATTGTAGTAGATTCTACAGTAGCTCCTCTTTCCATCTCGACCAGCTCGTCCCGATTCCTAGAAGATCAGGGGGGCTTATAGCAACGTAGAAGGAACAAATAACAGTTGCGTCGCCAACGCGATCGACAGATCAATTATTTGATTCTACCTGATAGTACGCAGCGAGGTTCTGAGAGCACGTCCAGTGGATAACAAACCTGGAATTGCAATTGTTACGGAGTAAGCTGAAGGCGGTGAACCTGACGTCGGCCTTGTCGATTCCCATTCCGAAGGCGATGGTGGCTGCGATGACCGGAACTTCGTTCTTCATCCACTTGTCCTGCACTTCGTCCCTTATCTGCAGGTACAGTTCAAGAGTGGAGGGAGAGAGAGAGAGAGAGGAGGGAGGAGGGAGGGATAACAGGCACTGGCCTTAGCGGAGAGTCCGGCGTGATAGACGAGGGCGGGCATTCCTGCCTTCACCAGAGACTGCACCATTTGATCACACTCGTCCCTCGTCCGACAGTACACGATTCCACTTCCTTTCCACTGAAGAGGCAATGGATCTTCAGTTACCGAGGGACATACCGTATCTATCGCAGTTTTGGTATCGCCTCCATTCATTCTCAGAACTCTCTGGATGAAACGGAACATGTGGTCCTCCGACGAACCGGCAATCAGATCCTTGAAACTAATTTTTAGATAGATGTTTCAAGAAGGAAAACCTTCATGACAACGTCGTAGAATAGATTACTGCGATAAGTACTGGACTTGAATACTCGAACCCTTTCGAGTGCCAGCTGCTTCATAATGTCTTCCTGTGCCTTGGCATTCGCTGTCGCCGTCAATGCAACCCATGGAGTCTGCAGTCTTATCCATTCTTGTTTCTATTAGAGAAGACTTACTGAAGGGGCTAGCACTCTGAGTGACTTTAATTTGAGATAGTCCGGTCTGGAAAAAGAGTTGGATATTTATTTGCGCTTCGGGCAATGTGAACCTGAAGTCATGTCCCCAGTGAGTGACGCAATGGGCTTCGTCAACGACGATGTACGACAACAGGTTGCGCGTGTACAGGCTCTTGACCATCTGAGATGTAGGGTTGAACACATTTTATACTACCTACTCGCATCGCTTTTAGCGAATGTCATAGATGCGAGAAAAAAAATCACTTTCTGCATGTAGTCAGTGGCGAGTCCCTCGGGAGTCATGTACAACAACTTGACCCGAGGACTTCGCGAGAACAGGTCCTGCAACGATATTAATATTGAAGTCCACTCAATTACCGAAGACTACAAACTACAAGCGCAGCTGTAAGAACTCTAATGCGGTAAATATGAAAGTTTTTGCTTGGGAACAATATGACCGATCTACAAGTTGGCCGCTTTAGATTCCAAATGACCGCGGTGGCGGGCTGTGCAGAAATTGCTATGTCGATGCCAGGCATCGGCAATCACCTGATAATTGTATAGTTCATAGCATTGTTCAAACTCACATTGAGAATGCTGCTCCTTTCGACTGAAGTCAACTTCGAGTTAAGAGATTCGCATGGAATGCCTCTCTTCTGACAAGCCAGCACCTGACGATACTTTTGCAGTCAGACTGGAGTAGATTATTCATCAAATCACAATACAGCCCCGCAGGGTTCTAATGTGCACTTAGGACCCTCAGGTGTCCTCAGGACACCTGAGGTGTCCTGAGCGAAATTAAACCACTTAATGGGCACTCAAAGGTCGATATCTTGTGCTCATTCGATTCCTTGTGAACTCAGCTATCGTTTGCACATAATAACTAAGCATACAAATTATTTATAGCGTCGTGTTTTGGTTTTAAAAATTGACCATCCAGGACCGTTTCCGCAAAGTAGTATTTTCGCAGATATTACTTTGCGGAAACGGTCCTGGGTTGTAAAATTTCTAAATTAAACTACAACGTTATAAATAATTTTTATGCCTAGTTATTATGTGCAAACGATAGCTGGGTTCACAAGGAATCGAATGAGCACAAGACATCGACCTTTCAGTGCCCATAAGGTGGTTTAATTTCGCTCAGGACACCTCAGGTGTCCTGAGGACACCTGAGGGTCCTAAGTGTACATTAGAACCCTGCGGGGCTGCATTCTCTTCGGTTTATTTTGGAAGAATGTCCTTTAGCATGTTAAAATATTTCTCGCATTAGGAAACGGGACCTGGTCTGTGATGAGAGCGATGAGTGGTGAAACGACGAGAGTAACCCCTCCGTAGAGAGTTGCTGGAAGCTGAAATTGGCATGCTCCTCCATCGGCAGAATCAGATTATGTTTAAAATAAATGTAAGAAAACAGTTAATGCGATGCCATCACGCTCACCTGGTAGACGAGTGATTTTCCCGCACCTGTAGGGAACGAAACGAAACAGTCAGCATTTCCTAAACGAATTGATAGAATAGATTCTTCCACAGAGGTCATACGTTCAGATACAGCATAAACAGCTTTCTTCTGCAGATTGCTCTTGAAGTCGGCGTGACCGAACACCTTACAATGGTATGTAGCAAAAAATACTCTAAAGGGTACCTCTGTCAGAGAATTCGTGATGTTCTCTTTTAGTTGAACAGATGAGAGCGCACTAACCACGCCTTCGTTCGATGCCACATGTGCTGCAAATAAACATATTGAATACATTCAGCAATCTACTACAATATAAAAGGTAAGTGTGACTCTGCGTGACTGTTCACTCCCCGACAGGCGGAACCCCGCCTGGCTTCATTAATATTTCAGAAACGTGGGAAAAGGCATTGGTTTAGATGCTTACGGATGGCGGTGGATGAACTCGGGGCGCTTGTACTCGGAGTTGGACCGTTCTCCGTCTTCGCCTTCTTTACGATCCTTTCCTCTCTGACGATGTGGGATGACGTAGTTTCCGCTGGCCTCTTCGTTTGCGCATTCGCATATTTGTTGCGATCAGCTGTTGTCATTTTGGAGACAGCCGATATATTCTTTGAATTTATAGATTTCTTGCGCGTTTCCGGAATTGACGATGTCCTCGGTAAATGCACCATTGTGAAGTTGAAAGAAAACTGACTTGCCTTGAGAAAGTTCCACTTATCCTTTCCATCGGAGGCACTTATTTCAGATCTCTCATGCGTCTTCATTCCATTAGGAACGCGAATGGATGGCCCGGGCTTGGTGTCGTCGTCTGATAGTTCAATGATATCTTCATCGCTCATTTCAGTACTGCAACCTGAAGAAGTTCCTCACAATTTGTAGCAAGCATCAACGACATCGCGGAATATTCCGATAAGACGAAGAGGTATATTTCGCTAACTTTTACATGGTTATATGTTTGCGCTGACTTTTGCACTACGAGCGCTATCAATCCAATAATAACTAAAGCTCTGTAAAAGGATGCCCGACATTGTCCACGGATTTGGCAAGATGCCAAAAGTCATTTTGCGATCGTTAATTATTTGGCACATTGCCAATTTTTTTGAGAATGAACGGAGCTTCTGAATTTAACCACTGGGCATGTCCCAAGCCGAGAGCGATGCATTCTAGAATGGCCCTCTGTTCAAACAGCTGTTTTGAACTTATAACCTCATGAAGCTCAACGGTTAAGGCCGGGGGTGTTTCGACTGCTAATAGTGAATCTGAAATCTATCACGGTCGCTGTGTCCTGCATCATTAAAATGTATTTGTCTTCATTCCCGTTTATTTCCTCGTCCATTCGCACAATCCTGCCAACGGCAGTTAGTGCAGCGCATTTAATATTTAACAGCGCTGTTATTGTGAAGAAATGCCAATTACAAGGACGAAAATGCGCATTTTTTTATTTTCATTGGAAGTTGGGGCAAAATGCAACGTTCAATAGAAATATTTAAAGTAAGGTAAAGTGTACTGAACAACTATTCCGATTCTACTGCGCTTAGCGGTATCGCACATGAAGTGGGTGGAGCCAGAGAGTCCCATGAGTCACCGAGTAGGGCCGTGACGTTTTGTCACTTCGCTCACTCCTTTGTACTTGCGTTTCCAAATATTGTTCTTGTGAGTGTGTCCATTTTAGCTTTTGTTCTATTATCCTAGACGAGCTAACGAATATAAAAATAAATTTAAAATATTCAGTGTTATTTTAGATGGCAGGCTATATCGGTTTGCCACTCAAAAAAACTAACGAGGTGGATCTGATCAAGCCGTTCAATAGCTACATCAACAGCGTCTACGAGACCAAGGAGGATAACCGGGCAGAGGTTAGTTTTGGGGTGTCTTTCGTAATTGACTCTGAGGTAACGGTTGCGGTGACTCACCCGCTCATGTCCCTCATCTTACAGATTGAAGAGGCGGTGCAGGAGTTGAACAAGTTGAGGAACAAGGCATGTTGCCAGCCATTGGATAAACACCAATCGGCTCTCGACGTCCTTACCCGGTAGAGGCTCGTAGAAGTAAACAAACATAGCGTTCTTTTCAGTTACTACGACCAGTTAGTAGCCATCGAGAACAAGATCATAATTTCGGCTACGCAAAATCCAGTCGTCTTTAAATGGCAGGATGCTTTCGACAAGGGAGGATTGTTTTCCTCAAAGGTTTGATTCTTATATTTTCACTCATCATATTTTCCGCTAACCGAAACTGGGACGTTCCGATACATCCAATTGAGCGAACTCGTGACCTTGCGTACAGAGTTTCTGAATTCCTATCGTGCCATCAAGGGGGGTAATCGAAGGGTGTTTGCAGGCGTCTTTGTCTCTATCGGACGGGGCCTTCGAGCGTGCAGCAGTCTTGTTCAACGTGGGAGCGTTGATGTCACAGATCGCGGCGTCTCAGCCTCATCTGACGGACGAAGAACTGAAGACGACGGCAATGCTCTTCCAGAAGAGTGCGGGAGTGTTCTCGAAGCTGCGTGACAGCGTCCACTCGATGGTCCCTTCGGACCCGACTCCCGACCTCTGTCCGGAGACTCTCGCTGCCATTTCCTCCCTCATGCTCGCCCAAGCACAGGAGGCCATATACACTAAGGCTGCCCGAGGTATCTCCGTCTTTCCAGTCACCCACCAACAAAGACTTCAGACAAAATGAAAGCCAGCGCTCTTCTCAAGATTGCCGCCCAGGCCAACGACTTTTACGCAGAAGCACAGAAGAACATGACCAAGGACACTGTCAAGGGACTCTTCGACAAGGTTCATCGAGTGAATGATGTTGAATGAGATGGGGAGCATTTGAGGACTGGCACTATCTGGTGGCAGGGAAGGTGCTCGCCTTCCAGGCTCTTGCCAATCAACACGCAGCTGAAGAGTACGCCGAGGTACCATCATTTCAACTGTATGCATTTATATTGCGGGTATTTTCAGCAACATCAAATCGGTTCGCAAGTTGCCCGCTTGACGGAAGCTCTCCGACTTGCTGAAATGGTAGTCGCCTTTGAAGAGTACTGAATGACTCTTCAAATCTAGGCCAAGAAGTACCTTCCCTCGGGAGTTCTGGTGGAACAGCTGGCGGCTCTTCCCAAGGCCCACGCTGCCGCCAAGAAGGACAACGATTTCATCGTCAGTCCTCCCCCCTTCCCTTCCTGATGACTGCCTCCTTTGTCAGTATCACGAGCGAATCCCCGATGTCTCGTCCCTCCCTGGATTCGCCCGTGCCGCCGTCGCCAAGGCCATTCCCGTCGTCCACCCACTGTCCCCTCGATTTAAAGGTTTGTACTAATTGTATGAATAGATGGATTTGATCTTCCCGGGTGGTTGCAGACATGTTCTCGTCGGTCATTCCCGTAGCAGTCCACAATGCGATGCAGGCCTACGAGGCACGCAAGGGAGATCTCGTCTCTGTTCAGACTGCCAGGATGAGGGAATACACTCAACTCATGAATGGGTACTCCACCTTCTCCACCCTCTACTCTCATTCATCCCCATCCCAGAATACTGGCCTCTCTCAATCTTCCGGCAGCTCTCGACGATGTCGGCTCCACGGAGACGATACCCGAGTCGATCAGGCAGAAGTCTGCTAAGGTCCCCGTCCCCTTCCCTTCTCATTCATATCGAGACTCTCAGGTGAAGCAGTTGGGCGGAGTAGCCGAGCTGCACCGAATGTTCGGAGAACTGCCCATTGCTTACAAGAGGAACGAGGAGATAATCGATGAGGTACACTTTCCCCTTCTATCGATCAATGGCGGATTGACTACTTTACAGGCTTCGCGAGTGCTGAAGGAAGAGGAGTCCTCGGACAACAATTTGAGAACGCAGTTCGGGCAACGATGGAGCAGGATGAGCAGCCAACAGCTCACCGGTCCACTTATGCAGGTTGGAAATAAAATCTACTACTATATAAAAGGCCATGTGGGTCTGTCTGTCTGTAACGAAACCCATCGGCTGGCGGAGCCCACCGCTGAAGGCGGTGGGATCCGCCTGGTAATTAATACGATAGCTCTTGTTTTATATTCTTTACGTTGTTTCAGGAGCTCGGAAAGTACCGGGGAATTCTGGCCACTGCCAGCAACGCCGACAAAATGGTGCGCACCAAGTTCGAGCAGAATCGAGAGGGAATCGAACTCCTGTCTAGGTAACCATTGTGACTCTTCTCTCGTAATGCATTGTGATACAGGACGGAGACTGATCTCCGCTCTGCCATTCCCTCCCAACTGCCCCATGCCACGGGAAGTGGAGGAGAGGCCGTCAAGAATCTACGACAATACTGCAACCAGGTCAGTTGTTCTATCCTTGAGAATACTTCAATATGAGTGAGTTGAGGTGCAAGAGATAATAGTGGAGAGGGAGAAGCTGGAGAAGGATCTGAAGGCCGTGCACTCGGATATCGCCACCGACTTCATGCGAGCATTGGCTGAGAGCCAACTACTCAATGAAGAACAAATCTCCAAGGAGAAGATTGAAGAAATCTATGGCCCACTCTTGGGAAAAGTGAACGATAGTATTGCGCGGCAGGAGAGCCTCCTCGCTGAACTGCAGGTATTCACAGTCAACTTCATCAATGGGCTATTATGGTTGGTCCTGCATGAAGTGTCTAGTTCTAAATACTGGCGGAAGTGATGCAATACGTTTTTTTTGCAGAGGGCGAACACTCAATTCACAGCAGAGAAGTCGAACACGGGCGGAGGGGCCGAGAGGGAGCGTATTCTCAAGGTTTCTCTGTTCCATATTCCTTTTACACTCGTTCACTTCAGCTTCTGGCTACTTCCCACGATGCCTTCAGTGAGCTGAAAGCGAACCTTGAGGAGGGAACGAAGGTGGGAAGAAGGAGGGGAGGGAGGTGCATGGACCATTCCAGTTCTACAACGATCTCACTCCCATCCTCGTCCGACTACAGCAAAAGATCTCCGACTTCTCCTTCGCCCGCCAGACCGAGAAGGAAGATCTCATGAGGCAACTCCAACAGAGCATCGTGGCAGGTCAGTGGAGGGAGGAGGGAAGGGAATGGTGGGGGGGAGTTGCAGGCGACAGCGCATCGACTGGAGGCCCTCCCCCTCCCCGGCCGCCCCCTCCTCGTGGTCCCCAAGGTGTCGAGCCTCCCATTGCACCTCCCCGCACCTCTGCCCCCCTCCAGTGTACGCCTCTCCCCGCATGCTACTCCCTGCTTAGCACTCACTGTGCAAGAAATAACTTCTGTTTCAGCTGCCCCGACTGCTCCCATCCCGACAATGGAGCCCACTCCCCAGATGGGACAGCCCGTCCCTCCTCCTTACTACCAGCAGCAGCTTCCCTATGGTCAGCATTTTATTATTGAAATTACGAGGCATGCAATTCGAACTTAGATTGAAATGAAATGGAATGTAATCGTTGCAATATTTCTGAACAACGTAAAAGCACGAATGGCGTTGCAGGCCAGCCACAGCCGTTCCAAAACTACTACCAGCCTCAGTACCAGGTGAGTCCCTTCCCCAGCATCCCTCCTCTCAATTTCCATTGCAGTCCACAATGGCCGCCCCGTACCCGACCTTCCCTGGTGCCTACTCGGCCCCTTCGTACCAGCAGCCGATGCCTGGGTACGGAGCCTTCCCGCCTCCCCAGCAGGCTCACAATCCCTTCCCTCCCCCTCCTCCTCACGGGAACAATCCTTTCCAGTAACATTATCACATCCAATTTCTGCTTCCCTCTTTTACGCATTTTAACGAATTCGTTCCTAGCGATCATTTCATTACACTCCCCATAAATGCACAAAGTGAAAAAAGTTATTTAATCTACGCGGTTTCCTTGTTAGGCGGTTTGCTTGTTCGAGTGATGTATGCTAGTTTCAACTGCACCTCCAGTCACATTTTACCAAATGCCAATGCAGATAAATATGAACCCTGGCATTCACGAAGCACATTTATCTGCAACCATGAAAAGCTAAATTTGTCTTTTGTGGTGCTGAACTGACTGTCTCCTTTCAGAAAGGCCTACAATTAGAAAGGCATCTATGCAGAGGTTCGCAACAGCCGACACGGGAAAATACAATTTGCGAGTTATAATTTGAAATCAATGTGTACAACCGATTGAGAACTGCATGGACAGCTTGCAGATACAACTTGCAGATTGCGATGTTGAAATAAATGGGTTAGCATTACTCGTAGTGGTTAATTAACATTTAAAATATACGGGTGTTTATTCTAATAGTAGCCACCGTATCCTTGGGAATTATTCTGCGTTGCCTGCTGCCAGGCCTGTCGCACACTAGTCTGCCTCTGCTGCTGCTGCTGCGGCTGGGGCTGAGGTGGGTACTCCTCCCACTGGGGAGTCCCCTGCTGCTGGGGCGAGTAGTACTGGGGAGGAGGGGCAGCGGCAGGCGGCGGCGCCTGTGCTGCAGGGGGAGGAGGACCCTGTTGAGACTCTGGGCCACGGGCCAGATGGAGCTGCTCCGAAGGGGCCGCCACGTTACGCACTTGCCACATCGCCCTCTGAATGCAACGATATGGCGTGGACGGGAAGGTGATTGGGGTACCCGTGGATTTGCTTCACTGAGTTGCGGCCCTCCTCGACCCCTGATTATCTTCTTCTCTGCCTCGGAAGGCGGGGCTTTCTCTACTGCGTGTTCGTCGATCATATCTGCCAGACTCTCCCAGTCATCGTCGTCGTCCATTGCGGAAGGCTGGGGCTGAAGCTGCCGTAATGAGAGAGGAAGAGCGGGTGATACCTCTTGGCGGTTCTGTGGTGGCGGTGGTCGTTGTGCTGGATTAGGCGGAGGGCCCCATGTCTGGGGCGGTGGCCGTTGTGCCCCGTCTGATGGGCGACCTGGCGGCTACAATGGTAATAACGACATAGATTCAGAATAATAGCCAGACCATGCGTGGATCGTAGTCTGGTGGAGGGGCAGCCCTGGGAGGTCCCCCATAGCCAGGAGGCCGAGGCGGGGGCGGCCCTCGTCCTTCCCTCTCGTCTCCATCGTATCCCCTCTGGACAGGGACGGGTCTCCGTTGTGGGTAGTTGTCCTCCTCGTAGTATCTCTCGGGTGGAGGTCCTCGTGGCCTCTCGTCGTATCCGTGGGGAGGCGGGGGCCCTCTTTGTGTCCGTGGATCCACGGGTCGAGAGTCCCTCTGAAGGGAGCGAGTTGGTGGAGGGGGGAGGGGCCTTGCCATGTCTCTGTCCCGTACATCGGGGTAGTGGGAAGGGGGCGGCCTCCGAGGGGGTGGCCTCATATCCTCGTCCGGCCCTCTGTACACGTAGTCTATGTCGGGTGGCGGGTACATCTCTTGTCTCCGTGGCGGGTAGTGGGGCGAAGGCGCGGGTTCCCTCATATGAGCTATGTTACGTAGGGAATCCTTGACTTCTTGAAGCAGTGAAGTGAGATCAGGGGCTGAAAGAGCAGTGTTTCCAACAAATAAGAAAGAGCCACCCACCGAACTGCTGGGGAGGAGGCTGACATTGCGGCATTCGATATTCCTGTGGTGCCTCTCTCCGTCCGTAGCCAGGTTGTGGAGGGTAGGGCTGGTTTGGATGGGGCGGCGGCATCCCGTAATTCTAACAATGCGAGAAGTCAACGTGACTAAACAACAACTAGAGCACCTGTTGAGGGGGTTGTGGTTGTCGTTGAGGGTGGGAGGAAGGGGCGATGTTGAGGTTGGCGGAGAGCCTTTCCAGGGCAGCCGCGTGAGATGCCCTATTCTCCATCGACAGTCCCACCTACAACAATGGACCAGTGTACCGATCAAAATGTTTTTCAGTGGAGATAAATGAATGATGGAGTAGCATAAGTATGAAATACGGTCCTACCTCTCGATAAATCCTCTCCATAATATGAATGGGAACCTCGCCACCACCCAATTTGTCCTTTTCTTGTTCGAGGCGAACCATCACTCCGAGGATCTAAATATCGCCTGTACGACGATGCGTCGATATGCAGAGTACCTTCCTCTGCAGCACATCCGGAGGCATCGACTGTTCGGAGACGCCTCTAAGAGCTGGTGGCTCACTGAATGAATACAATGATAGGTGGAGGGATGAAAACGCACGACTCCTGGTAGATGGGAGAGATGTCAGGTCGGGGTGGAGAGGGTTCTCGACGGGGAGCCCCCACCGCGGAAGAGGGACGGGGAGTGGTGGCGGCCATCGGCGAGGCAGTTGCACCTGCAATGTTATGTCCAGTTGTGGATGGCGAGAGGGTAATACCAGTGGGCTTGGAAATAAGTTCTTGTGCCGCTTCGAGGTTGCCAATCCTGGCCAAGAATGCAGCAGACTGCAGGTTCCAGTCCTTGGACGAAACATCACGCGAGTCTCTGAAAGTAAGTTTATCCCCAGAAAAAGGTATTTTTCATTCTTCCTGTGGAAGCCCAGCCTATATGTGTTATCAATTCATGTGGTCATTTGTTTATGAAATAATAATACAATGACGAGGGCGACTAGATACCTCCTCTCGTGAGTTCGGCTTCGACTCCTCCTTCTCTTCCTGTCAGGCGATCGACTTCTCCTCCGATCCCTGTCCCTTTCTCTCCTCTTATCGTCCCTCTCCTTGTCTACACGGTCCTTCCGATCCCTCTTTCTCTTCTCTTGCTCTTTTTCAATCTCCTTCTTACGCTCGGCCTCCCTGTCCTTCAGCTTCTGAAGCACGTTCTATAATGAGACCCCCCAAATCTAAAAAAATAACCAGAGATAGGAAATGAAAGATACTGACCTGTTTTTGCCTTTCCCTCTCTTTGTCACTCTTGTCCTTTGACGATTTGCTGTCCCTATCTCCACGCGATGAGCGGCTATATTGTATTCACATAGATAAACGAGTGAATACGAACTCTTTGTCTTTCGGCGGTGACGATTTGGTGACTTCCATTTTAGGAGTCACGGGAAGAGGAGCGGAGAGATTGAGCTGCGGAGTGGGATACTGAGGAATGGAGTGGCCTAATGGGAGGCGGATGGAGGGGAGGATACCTGGACGAGAGGAGGAGGGACGCCGACCATGGGAGGAGGCTGCGAGGCATCCATGCCCATCCATGTCTTCGGAGGCTGGAGGGGGCTGTCGTGAGTGCTCCGAGGGCTGCCTGATCGACCGTTCCGAGAACGGGATCGAGAACTACAAATGCACCAATCTCTCCTCCCCTCCCCTCACTCCAATTCTCCCTCTCACCGCGATCTCGAACGAGACGACCTCGAGTCGTAGCTGCGGGACCTGCTTCTCCCCCTCCGACTACGACTCCGCGACCGAGAACGAGAGCGACTTGAACTGCGCGAGTAGCTGGAGGAGCGACTGGGACGAGGAGAGGGAGAACGGGCAGCTGAACAAAGATTAGAGTGAGAAGAGGGGAGGGGATGCACCTTGACTGGTCACCCAAGAGTGATCGAGAACTGTTACGTACTGAGGCCAGAGACGGGCGATCGTGGCCTTGTTGAGAATACATTTCAGTCGTGATGTGATAATCGGGGGAGGGTTCGAGTTCAGCTAAAGTTGATTGTCAGATGATAGGAAAGGGAATGGACAGGAACCTTTTGTATCTGCACGGCGAACTGTTCGACGAGGACCTCTCTGTCCTTCGGATTCGTCTCCTGCTCCACCATCTTGTGGTATAGTTTGTAGTTGCGGAACTGCAATAATGAGAAAATGAAGATGATATGAAGGAGAACTCACGAGGTAAGCCATTCGATGGGGTGAAGTGACCATGTGCTTGAGCATGTCTGCAGGGGTGCTCCAGTACTGACACATCGAGCAGAGCATCGTCGTCAGCATCGGATCGTCGATGCAGGCAACCTCAAAACGTGGAAATGGAGTGGGGAAGAGGGAAGAGAGGTCAGATGGGTACCTCGTGAAGGGAATCGATGCCGATGACTCCAGGGGAGGCGGCGCAGACCCTCGAGTAGGCATTGGGGCGCTCATCTTCCGGTGTCGTCTCCAGACCTTCTCGCCACACTCAATAAGCACCGTACGATATATTGCCACAAAAGTATACAATTATTTAACTTTTCTTTGAAATCTTGAAATTGATTTCAAGCTCGTATTGGAATGGCTAAATAATTCCCTCTTTGACATGATTATGAGGATTTTTTTATCTTAATACATGCATGTGACCGAGCACTGACAAATTAACACGGCTCTAACCGACGTTAGGTTCTCCGGGGGTATCAAACAAGTTTTGTTTTCCGGAATAGCCAGATGGTGTCCGCAACGTGATAGTTAAATTTCATTTAGAAATTTAACCAATACATTTCTCGTTTCATGAATATCCATTATCAACCAACAATACGCGTCTGATTTCCTTTGCCCAATGAATACATGATAGGATGTCGAGAGTATGAGGCGAAAATAAATAGAAAGAAATGAAGACGTACTGAATGCGACGAGGTCTGTGCGCGTGTGCACAATGTTGGGAGTAGTGAGGTATGGGTCGGCAATTCGCCCAGCCATCGAAGGCCTCGTGAACAGGGGCAGCTTCTCCTTCCCGACTCTTCCTCCTCTCCCAGGTGAACGGGTTGGATACACTGGCATTGCCTCCACTTTCGGCATGTATGATGTCATGACCGGCTTATGCCCAATCAGATCCATGGGTTCCGGGAAAGCGGCAGAAGGGAGGATTCCACCAGGCACTCCAGGCTGGACTGTCAAATTTCCCATTCCAGCCTGTAACAAGGCATTGGATGGAGAAGCTAGCAGAACTGACCCTGGAAGCGAGGGAGGCAGATCCCATGAAGGCACCGATGGGATCGATGGAGGGAGGTGGCACACTAGTGTTGAGTACAGGCATCGATGAGATGGGCACGAAGGTGGGAGCAGCTGTGGGCACACTCGCCAGAATGTTGCGAGTCGGGATAATGAGCTTGGGCTCGGGCACGGCGGTGGAAGAGGAACGGAGCTTGGCCAGTTGTGCTTCCAATGCTGCCTTATGAACACGCAGAGCCTTTATCTTCGGGTCCTCCGTCTTAATACATTTTTACGCTTTTTACGTATATATTTTTCGTACCTCTAAACGAGCCCTTTTCTCATCCATCGCAGCTTTAACACGCTCCTGTTCCGCACTTTGCTGTAGTGAAAATATATAATCTAGCGTTCATTAGTCATCAGTACCGCTTTCTCTAATGCAACTTTGCGCAGTCGAGCCTTCGTCTCCTCAATCTCCGCTGCTCTTTTCTTGATAGTTTCCTCTCGACGTGCAAATTCTTCTTTGCGCTCCTTCTCCTATAAAAAGAATCTAAACATATAAAATTACGGGCGGTGAGAAACAGGAATCATTTTCCGTTGTTTGACTGATCAAAACGGGACAAATCAAAACGAAATTCAGATTAAAGAATCGCATGGCGCTTTAATCCGTCTTTTGGTAGTAGTGCCAGGAAATGAACCTTAGTTGAATGAACCTCATATGTTATGCATGTTGAATAGAATTATGAAATAACTGACAGCCTTTGCTTCGTCTTCCTTGTACTTTCGCCGTCTCTCTTCCTCCCTTTTTCGCTCCTCGTGTGCTTTCTGCCGCAGCTCCATATTCTTTTTGGCCGACTCCAGCTGTTGTTGCTTCGCCTCGGCCTCCACTTTGCGCCGAATTGTCTCTCCCACCTCAATAACATTAATAAATTATAGAAAAAAAATCTGCTAAAAAAAATGGAAATGGAATTGTCTACCGGATCGTAGACTTGGATGCAGTACTCGGTCGGAGGCTTCACATCCTTCAGAAGTTGTGCAAGAATCTAACAAAACATTTCATTTGGAATAGGGACACAATACGATACCTTTCGACGGTCCTTTCCGCCATCAGCAACTCCTACTCGTTCCAGTTCCATTACAGCCTCGGGGAAATTCTTGTTCTGAAAAGGATGATTTAGACAGAACAGGAGCCCAGAATCTAGGAAATGGAGGGGGGAGGGGGGTGAAACCACGTAGGCGAGCACGTGCTCAGGACTGCGAACATGGTCTTCAATCAGCTGGGCACGTCTTCCCACAACCACAGCACAGACACGGCAGAAAAAGTGAGCGGCATACTCCTGCAAGTCATGTTCAACATCCGAGATTTACATGAGAGCAAAAACAGGGCGACAATTTTGTGTGACATTGTATAGCAATAGAATCCTGAATATTAAGAATATAAAACAAAATGAAAGGGCACAATTGAACTAGGAAGTCTAGAATCATGATTTAGATGTGTAGATGAAAAACCGTAAATCCCTGAATACTGAATAGGTACCTGATCGGGAAGAGCGATCATTGAATCATCACTTTTCTTTTCCACCAGCTCTTCGAGCCCAACGACGGCAAGCACCAGGTGGTGCTTCTTCGCGTTTGGATTCCATTGCCATGTGACTTTCTGAAAAAAAAATTCCGATTGGCATTTATAGAAAAAGAATGATGAGAAGCAAAACAATGCCAACACAATGCCCACCTTCACAGGATCTTTCTGAACGAATTGACGAACGGTGTACGTAGATGACAGTGGAGAGAAGAAACTGGGCGCTGAAATAAATTATGATATAGTTTTATATATGATATGATTTGATGAAAGAGAAAGCTGGATATTCCATTCAATCTCGATGCTAACGAATGGAAAATTGTAAAATTAATCAGGCTTCTTTTCTGAAATAGAAATTCGGTGTTCCGAGGCCACAATTAAACAATATACAATAATATATATGGGCAAAAGTTGATATCTAATTGGTGTTCTTTTGATTTACAATCGAACGGTCCGACAGTAATGAAATAAATGACAAACAGAATATATTGCGACTGAAAGCAGCGAGTCTGCGGTAATGCTCCGGTGAGTCGAAGTGATTGATGATGCAGTCCTTCTCGAGCGATTTCACTTTAGCCACGACGCATAAATGACATTGCTGAAATGCAATTAAAGAAATTATATGGAACCCATCTAATAAAACAAACCCCGCAGCGGACAAGCAAGGAAGCTTCTGGATCAACAGGAAGTTTATCGGACGGACAAAGAATCTTCGCGCTAACAGCTTCGAGAGCGGCAGCAGCTGACGTAGTGGCCTTACTGACTGAAACAAAGGATATTGCACGAAACATCATTAAGATTTTTTTTATTATAATAACCTCCATCATCTTCACCAAGCGACAGCACCACACGGTCGACCAGACTGTTGACGCATTCCATGATGCGACGGTCCTCCTGAGTAGCGAAATGACTCAGCTGAACCTGAAATACGCTATTTTATGGGCGTGGAAACGATTGTATGAAAACACAGAAATAACGACACAAATACAGAGTGCTGAGAAGTATTAGTATAATCAATACCAAGACCTATCGAAGTGCTCGCAGCTTCACAATGTCAATCAACTAGAATTAATTTTTCTTGAATAGTAATAGCGCATCTTTTGGTGTACAATATGTTCCTTTTCGCGTTCTGAGCGGATTCCATCGTCTTATTTTATTATCTGCTCAATATTCCGAATATCGACATCGTTTTGGCAAGGTGCGAAGTGACAGAAGCACTCAGAATCGGAACACTTTCAACACCACATCAATACGGTATGCTTCTTAATTTTCAAACGAGGACAAGCAACTATATTTATATTAATGTGATAATCACGAATCCAGTACCATTTTTGCATTTGAATCATTGTTTTAGGTTGACATCTAATTTTCCAAAAGATCATATATTCTCTTACCTCTTCTATGGGAGCAGCTGTTACTGAACCTACTGTACAATCAAAATTACCCCAGTGCAACCTTGCTATTGGGTTATCGAAGACTAATCTACACAAAAAGGTCAAAGCTGATATTGAGCTCTTCAGGAAGCGTTGCTGGCAGAAGCCTTTCTCCTTCGCGAACGAAAGCCCGCCGATACTCCGCATAGAAAATTCGTC
The DNA here is from genome assembly GCA_014805385.1 of Levipalatum texanum. Lineage (NCBI taxonomy): Eukaryota > Metazoa > Nematoda > Chromadorea > Rhabditida > Diplogasteridae > Levipalatum > Levipalatum texanum. Next base: position 18,755 of record JACMIG010000793.1, read on the forward strand.
TGACTGATTGTGAGCTGGTCATTTTTTGTGAACCGTTCAACCATACCAGCAGTCCAAATACCGTTGTCTAGAAATAGAAGTTATTCAAGGATAATTATTCTACACTTCGTTAAATATATACTTCCGCGGCGGTGTTAAATCTTACCTAGCTGCGGATTTGCAGGAGATCTTCGATACCAACGGCTGGTGTGCCAATCTATCACACCTATATACTTTTAAAGGAAATTAAAATATGTCGAAACTTTTGAAAACTTAAATGCCAACCAATTATATTCAATTTCGATAAAGCAAAATAGATTCCAGATTAAATTTCAAACAAACTAAATTTAAGTATATGATACTGCCAAGTGGGAAATAGAAATATACCAGCCCACAAAATACTTTCGACTCTGTTGATTTTCTGGAGAAGGTGGATGGTATCCAGTGTCGATGGAGCAAGTGATCCATCAACAGCGAATCTCACATTTCTCCCCGCGTATGAACGAAATGAGTGCCATATTAAAAATATGGCCAATATGGAAGTATACAATGTAGACCGACGAGCACGAATTTAAATTGACTTACGGAGCGAAGACTGATCTGCGGCCATTCAACCATTGCTTGCGCACGTGAAGTGTCGTAGACTCTGCAAAGGAAATAGATTTTTTTCAATCAATCATATGTATTTTGATAACTATCAACACATTGGAAAGATGTTTCATTTCATGGTAGAGAAGCTCCAACATTAAAGCTCACCTGACTTGAGTGCAGCGCGAAACAGTGGCACGTTGAAGCCAGTCAAGAGTCAGTTCCTGGAATTTGAAGCCACTCAATGGATAAATAGGTTACACTTTCTCATGTATGCGCAACAACAGAAACATATACGTAATGAAATGACAACATAGAAAGTTTAAAAACAAAAAAGTTTAATTTGGCAAAATGCCGTTTCCGCATCATAATGTAGCGAAGATTTTCGGATCCTGCACGCGTTCGGTGAATATACTATGATCATCAATAAATAATGTTGCATACCTCCTGTTGTTTCTCCGTTGTCTGACTCAGAAGCATGGCGAGCATCTCGCGATTCGATACGTGCTGTAATTATTTCTTTGGAAATAAAGTTCAAGAATTTGGAAATAAAACTTCTCTACTATTACAATCAATGGCACAATCAATTACAAACTGGGCGATACCATGTACTGGACGAGATGACCGTAGCTGCGAACGTGATTTGCCATTCGCGACGTAGAGCCTACCTTCTGTCCCAGTGGAAAGGAACGGGCACACAAAGAGCATGCTTCCTGAAAGCGACACCATCTCATGTCATCACAAGAATCGTACCTCGTTAGATTGGATGTCTTCGACGACGTACTCGAGTCCGACATCTGCGAGAGTTTGGATCTTCCACTTGGCGCCGTCAACGTCCATTTGTATCCACCGTCCATGACTAGACGGTGCCAACAATTTTACCGTCGAGGAAACTGGCACGAATGCCGTTTCATCTAAAAGGTCATGCATGCGAGGGTGAAGAATAGTGTTAACCGTAGTTGTATGCACTTCTCCGAGCAGCAAACTCAATGTGCTTATCGGATAGAATGTGTTCGTGCCAGGCCTTCTCGTGGCTTTCCTTGTCCTGCCCCTCCACTTTGACGACCATCCAGCACATCTAAATAACGAGCAATGGCAAATATTCTCGTATCAATAAATCAAGCAATGGCATTTGTTTCACCAGTATGACATCGTTTCCCAGAAGTGAGTTATTAAAAAAAATATCATACCCCACAAGAGATGGAGAAGCAATCGAAACCGAAGGGTTCTATGGAAGGCAGGAACGAAGGAAGAGCTTCCGATTCCGTCGGAACTCCGATACTCTGTATTAGAAAATGAAATACAAGTATGCATGCGATGATACCTTGAGAACTGAAGGCATGGCATCATTGGCCAGGTTGCTCTCCTCGTTATGACGTTGGTCGCAATCCTGAAGCTTCTTGAGGAGAGCCTCTCTCCTGGCGTTGACACTCATCTGCTGAGCTCTCCACCCCTCGAGGGGCGCAATTGAACACTGAAAACGTGGAATTGGGCAGTCCGAACACATTCACAAACCATGAAATGCATTAGATGATGTTCACTCGAGAAGTGCTCGTCAACATTATCGACGACGACACAGCAAAGGTCACATAATTTGGAGCGTCCCATGACTCGGAGGTGTTTGGTGCCAGCGACGGGTCCGTACACTTTGTCATCAACGGTCTTCCACTTGAGCGCCACTCCCGTCTCGGATAGCTCCTTCATCATTTGTTCATCCTCGACCACTCGTTCAAATTTGACTGTAATGAGCATACAGATAGAGGCAAGGGAAGAAGAACTTGCATTGCTTAGTGATGGAGTAGGCGGCGTGGTATCGGCGGTGGCGAGGACTCCGAGTGTGAATTGCCCACATCTTGTTCAGCACATCTTTCTCCACCGGAAGCACATCATGGCAAATCTCAACAATCATTTTCAGAAAACATTTTCAGCCGTGGTCACCGTGCATTGCAGCATGACTTTGGAGTCATCGGGGATCGAGTGCAGGGCGAAGTCCATCACGGTTTCCATCAGTCCCAACATTTTCTGCAAGTATCATTTTTGAGTCTCCTTGACTACTCCCGATGACAAATAAGGGGACCATTGTGTCTCTATTTTGCAGAACCCACGGAGTGACAATATTCTTTTCTGAAACTCATTCGTATTGAGCAACATTACTACTGTAATGTGTTCTTTGCATTATGTAGTTGGAACGTGGGTGGTCCCAGCCTGCTCCAGCGTATCTCGCCAGTGAACAAATGGTAGATCAAACGGGCGCTAAGCGCAGAAAGATCGGAAAAATATTGCCACCCCGTGGGTTCTTCACAATATATCATTTCCAATCTATAGCGGAACGAAAGCCACAGGGAAGGCGACGACTGAGGGTAGGCGAGATAAACGAAGCAACATTGAAAAATTACAACTATCACTTTCATCCAGTGAATAAATAGTTGCCTGCTGATAAATTTCAATGCCCCCCCCCCCTAGCGTGTCCCAACGGCTCAATGTGAACCCCCGTAGAAGGAAAAGCAAAAAAATTTCGCTGCACGGCCGATTTTCTTCGAAATGTGCACCCCCTTGGCCCAAATGTAAAAACTTTTCTAATGTGCACCCCCCTCCCAGTCCGGGCGAATCAGGAACTATTTTTTCACAGCTTTCATCCGACAGTTCCAAACCTTTGACCAAGGACTTTGGTACGAAGTCCCATAAAGCCGATGAACTTCCATATAATCAACGCCGTCGAAAAGCAAAAAGGACAAACCTTTGCCAGCTCCATGTTGTAGTTGAGCTCGATAACTTCTGGTGCAAGCAATTCCATCTTGGAATTCTGAAACAATAGATCTCAATAAAGTGCATCAGCAAAAATAATAAAGTTAAGTGAGTACCTTGGCTCGTTCCTCAACAAGAATTTCCTCTTTTGTGTTGAGGAGAAACTCGAGACGATCAGAGAACGATAGATCTTTCTTCATCTTCTTCAGCTTTGACGGATGGAATTCATCCTGAAAAAAATGAGCACATGATAAAAAAAGTGGATGATGGGTGTTGTGTGCGTACTTGCGTACTAGCCGAAATATTTCTAGAATCCCCATTTTATGAAGTTGCGGAATAACAAAAAAACAAAAACAAAATAATATCGACTATTCTTAATGTATTGCCTTTGATTCAAACAACAACACGGCAGTTCCTTCCGGTATCCAGGGCAGTAAACATACGTTAGAAATCGAGCGCTCCTCATAAAACTCGGACGCACTCAATTTCAGCGAGATTTTTTAAAATTATATTGTGTGCACTAGTTCTGAGGAAAATCAGCGAAAAATGGATGTTAATCATGTTGATGCCAGCACCGTATAATTTCCCTCGGAGTGACAACGCGTGTCAATATACGAATCGTTCCCAAATCCGTTCAGAACAATAAAGAATAAAGATTATAATAAAAAAGAACTTACAATAAATCGTGTGAGATGTTCGGAGCTGGCGAGGTGCTCATCAACTTGATCGTAGCTGCAATGGTTGCTTTTAATTTTAATATAGGCAAGAATACATCGGAATGGAGCAAGCATTAAAATGCGCTTTTCGATGGAAATTGCAACGGTTTTCCACTACTAGACAGTTTTTAATAATGGGCATTCAACATCTTCGTGTTATTTTCTACTACTATAAACTATATTGATGAAAGCTATTGAAAAAAAGAGCCGAACTAGCCTGTATCCAGCTTCGTAGCAAATGGAACACGCCCACCATCCTGCTCGGCAGAAGGGGAATACAAGCTCGTGAAGTGATTCGAGACCTGATATAATTCAAAATCGATTAAACTTGAAAGTTCATCTAACCGAGAACTTCTTCGTTCACCGATTGGTAGCGTTGTACTAGCATTGAAGGCAAGCTGGATCCGGATACCTGATTTCAGTACGTAATCCAAGCCGGCACAATTTAAAAGAAACCTTTGCAGCTTCTCGCGTGAAGAAGCGGAGGACAGGCATCTTCTGGAAATATGAAGAGATTACATTGCGACCGAAACATTCAACAACCTTGGAGTGCCGAGCAGTCTTTCCATGGACGAGCTTCGATTCCTTCGTTGTGCACACATCTTGGCAAAGCTGCGTGAATGTAATGTGTACGATAAATTTGTCGAACTCACGTTGCAGGTATCGCCATTCCAAACGTCAGATGAGAGCGGGTCTTCCTCAGTGTGACCATTTGACACGCCGTTGCTGCCCTTCGCAGCCGTGACCATTTGCACGGAAATGGATAGAGGCGGCCTAATCTCTCCCAGTAGTTCTAAAATATACAATAACAGGATATCTAACACCATCAAGTTTCTGCAAAAGTTGTGGTAAGCAATCGATCGCAGGTACCTGGCAGCCTTGACAATTGAATCAAACCACTCAACACGACTGCGCGAAATGAGAATAAGCACTGATCACAAGAAAGACAAAAAACTATTTTACGGCCAGCAGATCGTACATGCTATAAGATCTCTTCATGATCTTATTGAACATTCGAATAAGTTCTCAATTGACATACCAACCTTTCGGCCAGCGTGAGCTCCAAAAACTAGTGGCCAGAAAGACAAAGCGAACATCTTACCCTACACTACATCTTTCGGAGAAAGTTGAACGGTGTTCACCTTCCGAGTGTGGGTCACGCTGTGCTCTGGACACATTCGCGAATCAAGACTATTTAATTTCAACACGCTTGCCAATGCGGGATTCAGGCTTCTCGTACTCAAATTATATGCACAATAGGCAATAATGTAAGATAGATGGAAGGCATTGGGGGTGCCATTGAATACAGCCGCAATGCCCCTAGATAGCCATAAAGAGGTGTGCGGGCCGCCTATCTGGGGAGGCATCGATTGTGTGGGCGTCTGGAGGCAGAGCATGAGCGAGAGAAGAGAGTGGAGGGGAGAGAGAAGGGGGCGAGTGGAGCCCTCCTGATTACGCCTTCCCCTTTGCTATGTCTGCAGAGACGCCCACGAACAATGGAGTGGAGAAGAGGGGGCGCCGTTCCTCCACCCGCCCGTCCCCCCTCGACCCGAGTGTAGTCGCTGCCTCTTCTCTCGTTGAGGTCTCCCACC
>JACMIG010000794.1:0-10894 GCA_014805385.1 Levipalatum texanum
GAGGGAGGGAGGGGGTTAGAGGGGGGCAGTCAGAATACAGTGGACGGCATCGATCACCTCGCATAGTGAGTAGCCGCGATCTGTGCCGTGGGGGAGAAGATAAGGGAAAGGGAGAGACGCAGATGGAGAGAGACACTTGTAGAGGGGGGAGGTCATATTTGCCGAGTGCCGAGGGAAGGGAAGAGTCCTGCTTCCATTCGCTGTAGCCATGACAGGGAGGAGGTCGTCTCCATCTTCGTCTCCACCAAAGGACAAGAAGATCAAGAAGAATGATTCCCCGCCCTCCTCTCCTTCTCCCCTCGTCTACATCGTCGGACTCGCGGCCTCTGGCAAGTGTCTTCTTCCCTCTCTCGAGTGCATCTTCCTTTGAGTGGTGGTTGCCGTTCTCCTCACCCACCTCGTAGCCTCCTCCCCCATCTCTCCCCTTCCCTTCTCCCTCCCCTCCCCCTCCCCCCTCTCCCTCTCCGACCGTCTCTCCTCTGCCTCCCTCCTCCTCGAAGACTCCGTCTACGGCCCCGAGTGCATTGCCGAGCACCCATCCAATGGACGGTCAGTCAAAAGCGAACGAGATAAATGCAGTAACGAGATGCTAAACGCCGTTACTGTATTTATCTCATCGGACGTTTTTTTCCCTAATAAAGCATCTATAGTCTGTGGACTGGCCTTCGAACGGGACTCATCTGTGAGGTCGAGGTGGACAAGAGTGGAAAGGTGAGGATTTTCCTTCATGCGTAGTATATTTTTCTTCCAGTCAGCCAAGATCCTCCGCGCCGTTCGTCTGTCGACGGCAGAGAACTGTGACGGATCCTACGCCTCCTTCCCCAAGTGTGGACGGCCACTTGGACTGCGGTGAGTGGAGGCCTCCCCTCCACCCTCCACTCCTCCTCTCCCTCTCAGCTTCTCCCCCGAGGGAACTCTCCTCGTGGCCGATGCCTACCTTGGCCTCCACGAGATCGACCTCGAGAAAGAGTCTGTCTCCGTCCTCGTCCGTGGTGGTTCTCCCCTGGAAGGCTCCGTCCCTCTCCGATACCTCAACGACGTCGACGTCCTCCCTGACGGGCGCCTTGTCCTCTCCGAGTCCTCCACAAGATTCGACGACCGCGACTTCATCTACGATCTGATGGAGCACCGTCCGAGTGGGCGGTAGGCCCCCTCCTTCTCCTCCCCTTCTATCTCCCCTTCAGTCTCCTCATCTTCAATCGCACCTCCGATTCCTTGCGAGTCCTCGCCTCCGGTCTCTTTTTCCCCAATGGAATCGCAGTCAGGAGTGGGAAGGTGTTGGTGGCGGAGATGGGCGCTGCCCGCATCCTCAAGTGGGTCTCCTCCCGCTCTTCATCCACTCCCCCAGGTACTCTCCCTCAGCCGACACCATGGACATCTTCGTGGACAACCTCCCCGGCTACCCCGACAACATTCGGAAGACGAAGGTGGGACGGTGAGTGCCCCTCCTCTGCCCTCCTCCATCCCATCACAGTCAGTTACTTGTTCCTCTGGCGGCAGGACGGGGAGCCGCCGATAACTGGCTGGCCGAGAGGCCCTCCCTCAGGCAGCTCATAACCAAGGCAATGCCCCCCTCCTCCCCTCTCACTTGCCCCTCCTCAGCTTCTCTCGCGAGCTGCCCTCGAGTGGCTCATGAACCTCGTGACCGACGACAGAGGAATCGTGCTCAAGGTCGACGCTGAGAGTGGGAGGGTGAGTGGAGGGAGGGGGGAAGGGAGAGTGGAGGGGGACGCAGATCCTCGAGGCCATGGGCGACTCCACTGGCAGAGTCACCGGGATCTCGACAGCTCTTCAACTCGCAGACAGGAGCATCGTCCTCGGATCAGACTCGGGATATTATATTGGACGAGTGCCTCCCATCAGTGGAGAAGAATAAATGGCCTACCGATAATAAAGATAAACTGCCAATATGAAACGATGAATGTATTCGACCGTGGATAAAGTAAATGGACCAGAAGATAGATGGGAGAATTCCCCCGGCGTTGCAGTGGCAGATGGGTACTGAAGGTTTCCTTTGCCACTCCTCCATGGCCCTCGTGAAACAGGCTTCGAAAGAGATCGCTGCTGGACGAAGATGTTGACGATGGAGATCTTCAGGGGAGGCAAAAGGCCGTGGAAGAGGCCAACATCTCAGTATGCGCGAACAGAACTGGAGGAACGAAGACTGTCGAAGAGGAGACAACGTTGAAGGAGATAGACGACAAGCGTACGGTATCCACGCGGAAGGGGATCGAAGAAGTCCTTGTTATGTTCCCAAATTATGAATTCTCCTTGAAATATACGCGTGCAATTCCATTTTCTTAAACGTTTATGGGTCGGTAAGCGAGTGGAATTCCGACGACGACTTTCGTAACTGCAATCACAACTGCAATGATGAATGGAGGGAGGAGGGAGGGGAGGGAGGGAGGACGTCTTCTACTTCTACTTCCTGTTGGCCGACCCTCCAGTCTTGCGTGCTGTGCCCGTGGGGATGGGGACGGGGGGAAGGACAGCGGCAGTGGAAGGAGAGGCAGAGGAGGGGATGGGGGCAGGGCCTCACCGGCTGCGTCGTACTCTTCTCCCGTCCCGACACTCCGTCCTTCTCCTCCTTGGGCGGGGGCACATCCGGCGTGGCATCGGCAGACTGCGTGGAGGGAGAGGAGAGTTGAAGGAGTGGGTGAGTTCCTTCTGGAGGATGCAGGGCTCGATGGAGGGAGTGCAGGTGGACTTGTCCTTGGCTTTGCTCCCATTTTCGATCTTGGTGATCTTCTCGAGGGCGGCCACGATTTCCTTCATGGACCATCTCTTGGCGGCGTCGACGGCGAAGTAGGTGGTCTGGAGGGGAAGTGCTTGGAGGGGAGAAGGATGGGGAGGGGCACCTCGATCATCTTGGACGGCGCCTTCTCCTTGATGTCGAGGTGGTTCCCGCCCTTGACGAACTTGAGAACTTCTCCGATGGTCATGGGGTTGTAGGGATCGGATCCGTTGTTGTAGATCTCCCATACGAGGACTCCTGCGAGAGGATGAGGAGGTGGATGGGGGGACGAGTCCTCTACCGTAGCTCCAGACGTCGGTCTTGCGGGAGTAGGCGACAGTCCTAAGCGTCTCAGGGGCCAGCCACCGGATGGGCACTCGGTTCTTCTCATTCATCTGGTACGTTTCGCCGATGCGCGACAGTCCGAAGTCGGCCAGTTTCAGCTGGAGGAGGAGGAGGAGATGGAGGGGACGAGGCGAGGTACTTGTCCGTTGCCGAAGAGGCAGTTGCGAGCGGCGATGTCTGTGTAGAAGGTTCTTCTCGTGGAGGTACTCGATGCTCCAGGCGGCCTGAAGGCAGCCAATGAGACCTGATCCCTCCCCCTACAGTACCCTACAGTATCCCCTACAGTACCTGCACCACCATCTCCGTCTTCTTGTCTTCTGCCAGTTCATTCTTCGACAGATACGAGTCGAGTGCCCCGTCGAAGGCCAATTCCATCACGAGCATCAGCGGTTCCTCCGCTGCCGCCACTCCATACATCCTCACCACATTGGGGGTGATCGAGCTTGCACATGAGGCGTGCCTGTGACGAGGGGTTGAGGGGCGGAGGGGTAGATATGGTATCCACCTCCCGTATGAACTCCTTCACTTGTTCCTTGGTCATGGCATCGAGGTTGGCCTGTTTGAAGGCGACATCGACAGTCTTCTTCTCTCCGTTCCTCCTCGTCCATTTCTGTCGCCCTCGCCCAGTTTATTGGTTAGATGAATATCTGAGTGGCTGAGTTCTCATCGCCGCTTGGGAATCACTTTCTTCAGCACAATCAGCTGAAGGGAAAGGACTGAAGGGGGAAGGAAGGGAGGGAATCGCACGGGCTCCTTATGTATCTCTTCCTTCTGGTAGTTGGTCACGAGCTCGGGGATGGAGTCGAAGGTCTTCTTGTCCATGAGCTTGAACCTGTCTTCCTTGTTCTTGGAGATGACAAAGTGCTTGAGATGCTTCATGTTGTCCGTGCAAACGGAAACAACGAATTCTCGCTGTCCAGGCTTGGAGGGTTCATTCATTCGGACGAGGAAGTCTCCCTGCTCGGCCGCCAAAAAACTCACCCTCACCAAATCGTGCATACGGTACCCATATATTTTTATTATTATTTTGAATATTTCCGTTCGCCGGTCTTGTTTCGAGCAGGTTTCTAAAAAGGCTGCCGTATCTATTTAGAAACCGGACCACAAACAAATCGATATTGCACACGTTTTTGAATTGTTACGGTATACTTCAAGTAGAGCGGACTTTAGGTCACCTTTCCAAACTGCTTGCCATGGAGCTGCCCTTGTAGATCACTCCGATTGAAGCGACTTTTTCTCTCTTTTGTCAGCGCGATCAGTGATTCCACTGTTTTTTCTAGTCATATGTTTCTTGTTCCACCGTCATTGCTTTTCAATAATCACGATTCCCAACGTGTTACTGTTTCCAGAGCACATCTTCACTCGATGGACTGGTCGCATGTGAAGTCCGTGTACGATGCGCACCGTGACATGGTCAGTTCACGAGAGAGTGGTTATGTTGATGGTGTCCTTGCAGATCATTCTCTCGCTGTGCGCTGTGGCGAGTGTGGCTGTGGTGGGTGTCCTCGCCTGCATCGTCCATTGTTGCCTTCGCAGCCGACGAACCTCCACCTACAAGGTAGAGATCATAGATAAAATGATACACGTTTTCCAACTACGTTCAATCGCAAATTTTCAAGGGCTTTGAACAGCAAAATTAAGTGCGTTTTGAGAGCGGATAACGAGTAAATTCTTGGCGAAAAACTTGCCATTTTTCATTTTTCACCCGCATCGGGGACCTGTCAACTAGTATCTTATCCATGGTAAGGATAAGTCCTCTGTCCACTGGTCTGCAGGTGACATGCCCCGAGTCCCGTATGTGGCGGGACGAGCCGGCTCCGCGATCGCGTCCTCGTCTCCACTCCTTCATCGTCCCCACCACCGACCACGCCACGGTACGTAGTTTATCTTGATTTAAGGCGCATTAATGGTTATAAATAGCTGATGGCAGCCATTCTAGAATCCGCGCTTCTCGACCGTCAGCTACATTCCGCGGACGAACGATGTTCTCGAGTACTCGAACGACGGCGAGGAAGTGATGCTATGAGGTCCATTTTCTTCAATTCGTGATATCTCACTTTTTTCATAAGTATGCGCTCGATTATACAATTAAGCATAGCTGATTTTCGACCTGTTGATGCTAACAAACTATGTAGCTACTAGCGAGGATTTTTCCTAATGCTCATTCATTCTGTGCCATGATCACGCCACTCTTGTACTATTTCCAGCACATCGCATTGTCTTCACATTCTTCAACATTTCTAGCTTCAAGCTTCACATTGGTCAAAACCAGATGAATACATTTTCAAAGCCTTGTTCTCTTGACCATCTGCGCACTGACAATGGGAAATGCTGTGTTTGCCGCTTTTGGTGCGACTTTTTGGCACTGTGTTGATAGATCATGCAGGTGTTCTGTGTTCTCTGACGTTTAGCACCTTTTATCCGCGGTGGGACAATTGGTGTATGAAAGGATGTGGGTGATGTGATGAAAGGAAGCCCTTTCTAAGGGATGCTACAGAAAAAGATAAGAATGACTAGGCTGGCAGATCTCATCGCACGGGAGCGAAGGGGTTAAGGGGGAGAGTTTGCCAGGGTGAAGGGATCACATTGAAAAGGAATGCCACGACTGGGGCGCACGCTTAGTTCACAAGACGACGATGCTGTTGAGATAGACGAAAGTGGGACAAGTAAAAGAGGGGCCGGTAAAGGGTAAGATTACCATTGCAAAGTAACAAGGTGACCAGCTCACGAGCGCCCAATAACTTATACTAGTGGAATTTGAACGAATTGCGGCGGCATAAAACTAGCTATGGGATGCACAAGGGAGAGGACAAAATGCGGATAGGGCGACCCGATGGAGAGGGAAGGGAAGACGAGAATCGGAGGGACTCGATCTCAGACGGCAGCCACGAGAGAGGTATTATGAATAGAGACTCGCTGCAGGGGGAGGGCACCCATGGGAAGGACACCGCATACTCTGCCCCTCGCAGTCAGCCGGTTAGTCCACCATATACCATACTAATGAATCATCAACGAAATAGCAGCCGAGGAAGTTGGACTATATTAGAGTGCACATGACTACTGTTACTGGCGAGAAGTTATATGGAAGGTACCTATACACGACAAATAATATACGGCATAAGACATACACGCGATGAGGAAAGGAAAGGAGGGGCGGGAGATAGGTACAATGGGGCCAAGCTCGATAGAACCATATCACTGACTATAGGTGAGAACGAATAGGAGGGACAAGCGTTAGTTGCGCCCGACAGCTCCGAAGCTACCCGAGTGCTGGTGGCCGTAGTGGGCGATGGTCGGCTGCGTCCGCTGGTGGGCAGTCGGGATCATGGCGTATTGGGCCATTATCGGGATGTGGTCGGAGGGAACGTGGGGGTGGGGGAAGCCGATGATCTTCGTCGATCGCATCCACTCGTTGTCGAACGGACCTAGCACCTGCAGAGAGATATGTCATTATTCTGTCACCGCCACTGTCCAGAAGAGAAGGCATACTGGAATGGTACTCACCCCGAGACGCGCGAGACTCTGCGGTGTGGAGAAGATGTAGTCGATCATTCCCTTGAAGTCGAGTGTGTAGTTGGTGAAGGGAACGACGGTGCCATCTATGGCAGAGTCCAGTCGGAGGGCATGCGTGTAGCTGTGGCTGTCGTGAGTCGATGAGAACTGAAGAGGAGGACGATAGGCACACAATTCATAGGGATCTAGGTGGGATCCAAGCTGATGGAACGGAACGGAAAATAAAGCTTCGTGCCTCCTACCAACCTTCTCCAATATGGCATCATCCTTGAATCCCTTGAGATCAGGATGAGACCGAGAGATTGCTCCCTTGGACAAGAACTCGAAGACTCCCGAGTCGGGAAGGGAGTTCAGGTCACCGCAGACGAGGACAGGGCACTGGTGGGGCTGGATGTGCGACACTGTCGAGACCTCAAAGGGAACAGGGTAGGAGAGGAGTGGGAAGGGAGGCACCTCCTCGACGAGCTTGGCCACTTCGTGAGCTAGCATCATCGACTGGACAAGCTTGACATCACAGAACTCGGGATCCCAGTGGATGTGAGCAGTGCAAACGACGAGGGGGAAGCCGACGACGTTGTCCGCCGGAGGACACCGATCTGAAGGGAGGGAGTGAGGGAGAGGAGGGGAGGAACGAACGTTGCATGGATCGGTTGTTGTAGACGGCATCCTTTATACGGAGGACGGCGCAGAGGGCAATGTTGTCCTTGGGCATGACTCGATTGAGCATGTGCTCACTGCCAGGAGCTTTCTTGATGGCCAATTGCGTGAACTCGATCAGATGTTGCCGTTCCATGTCGAATCTGCAGTAATGTTCTAGCAATGGATTGGCCTCGCGCCAAGGCTTTGCGTATTATTTTCACCCACTAACGCCGATTCGTCATCCCTCAATGCACATTTCTAAGGCGTCCGGGAAGCGACATGCAATCAATAATTTATGATCTGATGCCTTCTTATTTACACGACCGCCCGATTTGGGGAGTGCCAAAGCAGAGGGCTGCTTGGTTTCGAAGCGAGGCGACTACAGACCACTTCCCCCTTACTCGTTCAGAGACGAGCTCTACTGCTCTACTAGCAAACGTAAAAGGTTGTAGCGACCGGCAGATAAAAATAATGCCTTACTTATTGTCCTTCCAGAAGATGGCACACCCGTCGACGAATCTCCGATCTTCCTCACACATCGTCTTCGCTCGCGACTGCAATAATTACCTAGACTTTAATCACATGCCCCCCACCCCCCATCTCTGCCCCGCCATTACATACTGATCATATGGCTAGAAAATTGTGGTTGCTTTTAATATCATCAGATAGAGAGTTCTGGTGACAATTTCTCTTCCGAAGTCGATAACAGCAGGAACTACATCCGACCTTGGGAGAGAATATGCCCGAGTATCCGAGGGCCTTGAGTTCCGGCTTGAACAGAAGATTAAACTGCTCCGTCTCCACTTCCTGTAAATGTCATGATTCAGAAGTAGTGACTTATATCTTGTCTAACATATGTCATTATACACCGCTACTGCACTTTGTCGGTCCCCATTGTCAGGATTGTCCCCTTTGTGGCTGAATAGCTGAAGTCCTCAAAGGACGGGGGCCGAGGGAGGTGCCGAGGTGTCCTTCCCCTTGCCGCCCCCTGCCCCCTTCCTACCCTCCCTCTCCCTTCCTTCCTTCCGCCCTCTCCGATCGAAGAGGCCACGAGGGCGTAATCCGCCCCTGATGCCAGTGAACTCGTGCACAGGAATCACGGCACTCGAACAAAGGAATTGACAAGCGGAGCCACAAGGCCAACTACTCCCCCTTTCCCGAATATTCAATCAGTTCCAACGTATCTTCCACTCCGATGCCAGATAGAAAAACTTTGGAATATGAAAACGGCTGGCGAGGAGAGGAAATGAAAGATCCCTATTCGATTCCTGGTATTCATATAAACCTGCACTCCCCGAGTGCATATTATCGACCAATAGTGCCAAGACTTCTCTAAATACCTGCAGGGTGATGATGTCAGCCTCGTAGTTACGAATCTCCTTGAGAATGGATGCCTTTCTATACTCCCAGTTGAGGGCCCTGTGAATGGAAGAGCAATGGACAAACGGAATCAAGCACTCACCAGCTGGGGCAGTAGCTGTACAAATTTTGAGTAGCGTATTTGTCGCATAGCACATTGTAGCATAGAACTGTGAACGTCGCTGCAATGTCGTTCATTATTCATTTCAGCATTTTGTCATTTTTATAAATTCATATCCGCTCGTTCCATTGAGCATAGGGAGAGGGGTGACCTCTGGGAAAGGGTCCATTAGTTCCATCCCTTCTGCCCGAACACCTTTCCCTCTTTTTCCCTCCCTCATGGCCGCTTTCACTTATTTCCTTAGCCGTCTCTTTCCCTCTTAACCTGTGGCAATCAACAAGGAGGTCGAAAGGGCACGGGGTCATTAGCCAATCCCTCCCCAGCACCCTCTCTTCCCTCCATCCCTATCTACTCAACTCGTTTGTACCCTCTTCCAATCCGATTCTGGGTAGCCACTGGCAGTAATCCTGTAGAAGAGAAGCTGACACGAGATACCTCGCCTATCACAAATGCGGCCTCGACGCCCGAATATTTCGTGTCTGGTTCTCTCGGAGGGTATGTAAGTCAACACCATGAGACCCATGTGAGGTCTATTGGGCTGGTGCTCGTTTTAGGTTCTCGGGAGGGGAATATTAAGTTTCGTGTATTCCCTTCCCCAAGTGCATCCCTGAACCAAAGAGAAGACCAAACCATTGAGCGCGAAACTATCCCGAGGGAACCCAGAAACTACCATAATGGCCAGCTACCGAGATATGAACGTGCTTATTTGGCGACGCTACCGTAGTACTAAATGTGTTCCATGATTATCCCCTTCCAGTTGGAGGTTGCGTCAACTGCGAATTGACGGGATGAGAAGCAAACGGGGAGGAGGAGCACTGTTTGATAGAAACCATGATCCCCGTGATTAACAGAGAAAAGGGGCTCAGGCCAAATAGTCCCCCCCCCCCTCCATTTCGCCCGAACTCCTCCGCTGTATTAACAAACGTAGTTGCGGCAAAACTCTACAGACATGTCAGTGTTTGGGGGTCACATCCGCTCTAGTCACATTTACCACGACAAGGCGTCCCTTCGATTTCCCTCTCATTTGTGCGGGCCGTTCACCTTTCCCCTTTGAGAGGGGGAGGGGTGGAGGGAACTGACCGATGGGCCTCTCTGGATCCGCGTGACGTATCATCACCCACGTGCGATCGGGAGGAGGCACCGTGTTTACTGCAAAGAACACCTTCTCATCATACTCATTTTACTGAACAATATTTCCCCTATTTTCTGTTTTATTTGGACGATGCAGAGTGTGAGATAAAGGAGGGTTGATCTGTTTATGAGTGGCGGTCAGCAGACCTCCACCTGGCAATCCCTTCGTCCCCTTGCATCAGCCCAGTCCTCTATCAGCTGTACTCCGACATTGCCGCTATCACGCATTCCCATGCTCATCCTTCTATCCACAGCATCCTCTCCATCATACACTCGTCATTTTTACGTACGAAGGGAGGTGGGACGAGAGAGAGGAGAGTGATTCCTCTCCGCACCAAAAAGTGTAACGGCGATACTGCGGGGCTGCGAAGTATGAGGCGCTGCGGAGTCTCCTCTTCTTTCACTTCGACCTCGTTGAGAGACCCCATCTCTCCTACGAGAAGACTTCCTCTCACCGCATTACATCGAGTGCATCATCTGCGAGGGTGGATACACCCCCATTCCGATTCCAAACAACACACGGCCACATGTCAAATTTCGTATTCACAATCAGGTCGTAAATCTGTACGGCGTAGTTTGGCAGCCACTCTTTGAATCCTCCCTCCCTTCATTCTTATCGTCACGGTCATCATCATTCCCATAATAAGACGGAATGGTGCCACATTTAACTGAAATGCGGCGACCCTCCCGTTGGCAGGAGGGGAGGAAAGGGGACAGGTGCCCCATTACTCCCTTCCTTCTGCACCCAGAGTACAAACGGCCATCTCCCCTCCCAGCAGATGTGGCCGCCAATGAACACCGACTCAAGGAGAAGGGGGAGGGAAGGGAAGAGGGCACAATTTCCTGTGCCTCGCTTCTCCGTCGCCATCTGCCTCCTCTCAACTGCGCATCTATCTATTGACAAATGAGCGCTGACTACCCAATGGCTGAGGGGGGGGGGGGTGAGGGGGCGTGATAGCTCGTGAGTCGAAGGTGCAGCCGTTTGCGGGGGGCGTCCAAAAGGTGTTGACAACCCGTGCGGGAAGGAAGGCGAAAAACCCACCTCAAGCCCC
>JACMIG010000795.1:9913-26389 GCA_014805385.1 Levipalatum texanum
TCGCGGTAAGCAGAGTAGTGATCTATCTTCTGCGGCAAAAGTTAGATCACTACGCTGCTTACCGCGAAGGTAGTTCGCGCGTCGCCTCCGCATCACTATATAATAACGGACAATAGAACCATGAAATGCATGTGTCGTTGCGCACGCAGGGTCAAACATCGCCTTTTATATATTTGTAGATACCATTTAGTGATTTTCATGCACAAATGTGCTGTTTGAAAGAAGGTTCAACACCGTAAAACTATATAAATTTCACTTTTCTCTCTAGCATGCAAACTACTATGGTTGCGTAAGCAGAACAGTGTAGTTCTCCATCAGTCACATAGTAGCTTTCTTAACTCAAATCTCCATACCTCTCGAGTCATAAGCGCGCCCCACCGACGTCATACTGTAAGGGCGCTAAATTCAGCTGTCGCCGTCCGTCTCGATGCATGTTTTCCTTTCTGACGGCACTCGGTGGCTAATGGGCAAGAAGGAGAGGCAACGGAAGGCACGGCAAGCTGAAGCAGCCACGGCGGTAATTTTTATCTTTATGGTCACGAGTCCAAGTTCTTCTAAATAACGTGTTTATTTCATATTATAGCTAAAATGGGCTAAATAACTTGTTTATTTCTATATTAGGGCTAAAAATGGCTTTTGAATGTTAGTCAGAACGGCACATAAAGCAACGAAGCTCCATTTTCGGTTTTTATTATATGTTAACGGTATGTTTCGAACACGAAGGGAAATTTATGATTTATGGTGCTCTTGCCCATGAGGTGTTCCTTGGAATATTATTTGTCGTAGGGTCCGTCGGAGGAAGAGCCGGCGCCCGTGCAGCTCATCGATGCCAACGGTGAACTGTCGCACGATCGATGGTGCGAAGCAGAGTGCGCCAAGATTGTGAGTGTTAATTTATTGTCTCCGAAAATGCAGTCGCCAGAGTACGATTGATCAGTGCGCATGAACTGAAAGGAGAGCAGCGTGTTTAATCGCATTTTTCCTCATAGGGAGAACCAACTCTGCAATGGTTTTCAAAATATTTTAACGTCATTCATTTTCTAGCTGTTCCTCAATCATTGTCCACTAGGGGTGCCCCCCGCCTTCGGCGGGGGCACCCCCAGGTTTTTTAGAGCATTTTCCGCAAAAATGACAAATCTGACCCACGGAAGTTAAAAGTCTGACCCACCGAACTTGGTTACGGTAGAAGTTGCCTCGGGACTCGAAGTCGTTTGGTCAAGGTCCCAGGTCTTGAGGACCCTTCTATGCACATGTCATCACGCACGCACGCACGCACGCACAGACATACACGCTCTTTATATAGTAGTTGATTTTGCAGAGTTCCGAAATATCGAAGTGGATCAAACAAGGCGACGCGCTCGATGCCACCAAAGAGGAGCCGAGCAATCGGGCTCCGAAATGGATGGAGTTCATGGGACGCAAGCTGGAACTAGGGGTAATTTTTAACATGAAAATATTTAAACTCTTGCACAAATATGTTTTTCCGTTTTGAGATTTCTTTGCTAACAATAAATACAACGCGTGCATCCTTATCCTAAACTGTCTGGACACTCGCGATAAAAAAGTTAAAAATTTCTATTACAAGTGATGAGACAAAATTAGCCTGTCTCTAATCACAGTATCAACCGAGACAACCTTATGAGCAGTGAGAATAGGAACTTGAAAAGTTGCAGAGACATCATGTACGCCAAATCGCATTAGTTTTGCAGCGAGCCCACCTTGGTTACCTCCAGGACGTCCTCGATCTGAAGCGGAAGAATCTCAAGACGAAGAAGCCGCGAGATCCCAAAGGGATCATTAAAGATTACATGTCGCTACATCTCCAAGAACTGGAGCGCGTCGTCGAGGAGAGGGTGAGAGAAATAAGAATAGGAAAAGATTCCTTCTCGTAAAATAGACTGGGTAATTTGTGGCGACGAACCACAGAAAACCCACACGGTACTGTTTGTCAGTTTCCAATCGTATGCAAATCGGAAACTGGAAAACTGTGTTATGTTAAATGTATTGTTTCCATGGTTATTAACCACCTATGTCCCATCTAATTTTAGTGAAATGAACTGAAAAATAATTTCTATCTCTGCAGAAGGAGATGCAGGAAGTCTTTGAATACATGCAGTATGTGCTCGTTCAAGAAATCCAGCACCGCGATAATGATGTTAAAATGAGATATCCGGTAAGTGTAGTTGGAAGTTGTTCTAACTTGGTCTTGATGGTTTGATGTGTATCTATGCAGAGTGTGAATCATTTGGTTTTAAAATGCGCACGCAGCTTCGTTGCAGGCCTACGAGTGGGTCTTCAAGGGCCTCATTTGTTTTTCGGACGCTATCTTCGAGAGCATCTGGTTCCGGAATTGCGTGGTAAGGCTTCCTTGTGAACAATGCGCGTCAGTGTATTGGCGCACTTCACGATGAATTGACGCACTTCATGATTACAGGACGTGCAGCGGGGCTGCTCGCCGTTCTTCGAGATCCTGCGCTCCCCGGAGCGCAAGACCGAGGAGCAGCAAGCCACGCGCTTCCTCCACAACTTCATGAAGCAGCTATGCGCCAAGGCAGCGCCTGCACGTGAGTAGCCTATTGCAGAGAACCCGAAGCGTTCTAATTCCCACGCCCGGAGACTACCAATGACGGAATACCAATACCTCATCGAACCCCGTTTCATGACCCGTGTGGTTCAATCTGTCATGAAAGGGACCCGAGGAGGTAGATCAAAAGCGCGCGCAGTCCGTCACTGGTCTTATTCGGGGGTGGGAATTAGAACACTTCTAGATGATCGCATTGTCCTGAACAATCATTCCGCAGAAAATAACACAAAACCAGGTCATTGAATGAGAGAAGCGCAAATGATGGAACTTAGTGCTCCCCACCCTCCCTCCCCCTTGCAGGAGTCCTCAGCCAATTCCTCGAGACGCTCTCGGAGCAGCCGATGTCGTCGTCGGCTCTGAAGAACTTGCGACAGCCTATCACGGCCGCTGAACTCACGAGGCTGCAGACGATGCTGGTCAGAGGGGATTACACGAGCATTGTAGAGAATCCGAAGCCTAATTCCCACGCCCGGACAACCCCAATGACGGACTGCGCGCGCGTTTGATCTACCTCATCGAACCCCTTTTCATGACCAGTGTGATTCTATCAATCATGGAAAGGGGTTTGCGAAAGTAGATCAAAAGCGAGCACAGTATGTCATTGGGGTCGTCCGGGCGTGGGAATTAGAAAGCTTCGGGTTCTCAACAATAGGTGAAAATGTCTACATCGCACTTTTACAGGATGCCATCGTACGCTACGAGACGCTATGCGTTCAAACGGAGAAGAATGCCAAGTGCAGGGTGCGTAATACTTTTTTATTAATGAGAACAACGTCTGCATATTATCGGAGAACCAACCTCGTACATATTTGGCAGTCGACGAGAGAAAAAAACCCTCGCCTCTGGGCAGAAGACGAGAGAAATCGGGTTTCAATGGAAAGAGAACAGATTGATCGGAACGCGAATTTATACTCGTTTTGTTCGCCGATAATACAAGCATATTTTCCAATTTTTAGTATTCAAGCGAACTGACGGCAATGTGTAGTAGACACAAACTTCGATTACTAAACAATTTTTATTCCAATTTTGCAGAAAACGGAAGAAATGATGATGTACTTGAATCGAGTGAAGGCGCAGATGGAGTCGATCCACAACATGTCCATTGAGAAGGACTCGATGATGATGGAGGAGGTCGAGCCTCTGCCCTAGATTCCCCCGAGACATCCCCTTTCTTCAAAGAAGTATGCATTGTCGGCGGAATAAACGTTCCGGACTATACGCTCATCGCCCTGCGATCTCTCTCCACGGTTCTCTCGTTGTCTGGCGGTTAGAGAAACGAGAGGACACTGAAGAGAGATCGCAGGGCGATGAGCGTACAGTCCGGAACGTTTATTCTGTCGACAATAGGAGCAACCTTGTTGCCTTTTCTACCTTCCGCATTGTGGTGCTTCAAAATGTGGCATATTCACACGATAACATGGGAAAATGTAGATCTTGATCAACTGTCGTTTTATCTTCAGCCAGAAACGCTCTGATTTTTTATACAAACAGATCAAAAAACATCGCTAGATCAAGTTCTGCATTTTCCCACGGTACGTCGCGATTTGGTGCACCATAAAATGTTCCTTTAGTGCGTTGACGTTGCATTCGCGGTAGACTCGTGCTTCAAGCACCGACGAGATTATTATTTTTTTCACAAGGGAACTACCCGAGTCGGCCCAAACTGATCCGGGCATGCAATACACCGTTAGAAAGGGGACGTCGAGGAGATCACGGAATGATGTTACTTAGGTGCGAGAAATCAGTTCTTGGTGAGATATAGCAGTTCAAAGATCGCCCGGATTTAAGCTTTTTTGCACCCTTTTGCTAGGTCTGCAATGAGAGGGGCTCTCTCAAGGACCGGATTCATCGCTAGGTGACTCAACGTTTCATAGTTGGTGATTTAGCAATGAATCTGGTCCTTGAGAGAGCCCCTCTCGCTGCAGACCTGGTAAAAGGGAGAAAAAAAGCGAAAAATCGGGCGATCTTTGAACTTCTATATCTCACCAAGAACAGATTTCTCGCACCTAAGTAACATCATTCCGTGATCCCCTCGACGTCCCCTTTCCGACGGTGCATTGCATGCCCGGATTCCTTTGGGCCGGCTCGGGTAGTTCCCTTGTCAGTCGATTAGATTGTTATTATTCCCTCCCACCACTTCCGATATAGACATTCCGCGTGCCCAACTGCGTGTTTTATATACCGCCTTGATCCGGTGATATGTATAAGGTCACGACCGTCTTTCCGCCCTCTAGGCTGCCTAGTAGGGGTGTAATGTGATAGTCTGGAAAATACGAAGCCTATCATATTGTCTGACTTCGAATACCGAACTCCCTAATGCCAAGAAGGCAGAGAATACGTTTCTTCGAAGCCAGTTAATATGATAGCTTCGTACTTTACAGACTATTATAGCATCACATTACACCCCCTAACCCATCGATTTGATAAAGTGGCTTTGGTGTTCTTGATGCTTCAATGACGCAGTTGTTTTCGGTACCAGACTCAATGTCACGGGAAAGAAGGAAAGAATGCATCGTTCCGAAAGAGAGAACGGTTACACGCTGCGTAACGACCTCGATCCTGAGTGATGGCCCAATGTAATGCCCTTGTTCGCAGCGGGACAACAGTAGGGCGGCCCTCTGAGTAAATACTGCCGAGAAGGTGATCCTATTATGGCACAGAATCCTTGGAATATCGTTAGCGCCTAATTCGGCTTCTCCATAATCGCACCCGATCCCATTAGGTTCCACTGACCTTGCCCCGGTCGATTACGACGGAGAAAGTGTCAGGAAGCAAGATCAGATTAGGCTGAACACATACACAGGATATTGGCAGTGAGGACGGACAAGCTGTGTTCCAAAGAACGTTTGGGTCCGTGTTCCATCAGTATTGCTTCTCGAACCTAATTGTGGGGTGCAATAATGTTATACCCAGTTTACCCATGCTGCAACATGTCAACTGGGAAATTTAGGTGTTATAAACTAGTTCGCAGTTTGAAAAGAATGCGACATTAGCCGCAATCGAAACAATCAATGCGCTACTTGTGGTAGTAAATGCATCCAAAGCCTTCATTGTAAGACAGCATGTGTAGGTAGATAGATGTATGTCTGCTTATATTTGAGGCTCATTCATGGCTTTGATAATACCCATACATCCCCCTCGCCCTCTTCCCGGTTCGATTACGCCATAACACTGCCGGTTCGAGCGCGGCTGTGAGCAGCGTGGAGATCCAGTGGAAACAAAGAAGGGAGCGGCAAACGGTGGAACCTCCGCCTTTTTGAGGGTCGTGACCTTTGAGGCGATGCTATGAGCGACCTACGAGCATTGAATTAAACATCTTTTTTGGACAGCCGGAATCTGGACTAGGCAAGACGTTCTGATGTTCATGCACACACTGGCACTAAGTCCACGCTTAGCTGCTGCCGGACCGTCTTCGAGAAGACGAAGAAGATTACATGCAATTTTCGAGTGGGTAGTTCTCGTGCGAGGGTTGCATAATCCATGCACTGAAATGACGGAGTTCCTTTGCTCAGGGTTAGAACAGCATTTTTAGGGTCGTCTTACAAACCGTACAATTAAAAGTTTAGATAATACTCCAAAAATAAACGTGCGAAGCGCCTCAGCAGCAACTCAATACCATTATGTAGGTCCCGGAAAGCGGAAAGGATGGCTTCATAGAGAACGCATGCAAAGCAAACGTCTCATAAGCAACTCGATGCCAGTATAATAGCACTATTATCGACTCAATTCCATTATGAACCGATCTCACTAGTCAGGAAGAGGAAAGACTGGCTTCATCGGAAAAGAAGTCGACCTCTCCCTCAAATCCATATCGAGCTGCTTTTTGGAACCTCGATAACGCTGGTCACGCCAAGTGTCCCATCCACGATCGAAAGTGAACGGGCAATACAAATGGCATTGATCCTATATCCGCTCATCGTATATCCGCCTAACGATCTCCACAACATCATTCGTTTATCATCATAGAAAAAAGACCTAATAAAAGGCTACATTAATGTGTCTACCACAAGATGGATCAAGGCCCAGCACATCGACAGACATCACGTGAATACAGAGAACTGCCCAAGTCGTACTCGATTAATCGCCCTGATAATTTATCGCATACGCGCTCAAAAATGGGGGTACAGAAGACAATGGGGAGCTTCTTCGTCATGGCGCATCGCATTCTTGGCCAACACCTTGGTTCTCGAAACAAAAGAAGGGGACTCTCTTTCTCGACCTTCGAACAAGGTTGCCATCATCAGCATCATCAAACAGAGTCGGAGACAATCGACAGCGTAATAGTAGCGGTTCTCGACCTCCGTCTCTAACCAACCTCCGTTCCCTCATCCCTGCCCCTCCCCCTCCTCGCCGGGTGCCCTTCGGAGCGGCACGCCGGTATAAAAGCACCGGCATGGGGCGGAGAGAGACAGGTTGCAGCCGATCTCACCAGTCAGCATGTACCAGCAGGAGGAGAGCAGCGAGAAGACCATGTGGCGCGAGGCCGAGAGCCTCCGACGCATCGCCTTCTTCGGCATCGCCATCTCGTACGTTCTTTTTTCGACCGCTCGCAACTTTTCAAATTTCCTGTAGCTTTTTGCAAAAACTGGAGAGCTCGCTGTTACCCGCGAATCGAAAGATCCTTGAGGGCGTTCCAAGCAACTTTTTGAATGGGCCTAAATGATCCCCCCCCCCTCCCTTGTCCTGCGGTTACCGGCCCTGAGGCGGCACAGCGGGGGGATGAATGGGGCAGCGCCGCTTTCGATTTCGGAGCCGTTCATTATCGCGGCACCTCGGGGGTTCCCCTCAATACTTTTCGATCGCCGCAAAAAGATGGGATATGGACAAGTCTAGAAATATCGAAATATATATCCCTTTTCAGCACCGTCGCTACGCTGACGGCCATCATCGCCATCCCCTCGCTGTACAACTACATGCAGCACGTCCAGTCGTCCCTCCAGACTGAGGTACGCATATCTCCATCTTCCCCTTCTTGAATCCGACCTCCGAAAACGCTCATGTCCATCTTTTAGGTCGAGTTCTGCAAGCACCGCACCACCGGCCTCTGGGACCAGTACGAGCGCATGCAGACCCTCAAGGGAGTCCGCGGAAAGATCTCCAAGAGGCAGTCCGGCTATGATGCCCCCGTCGCCGCGCCGCCCGGTACGTTGCATAGCTCAGTCGGTTGTACGTTAGCCTAGAAGTCTGTTATCGCGAGTTCGAATCCCCCGTGTGAACCTCGTCTTTTGCAGCCGCCTCTGCCTACGATGCCCCCGTCACCGCGCCCGTCCACGAGCAGGCCGGCTCGTGCTGCTCGTGCAAGGCCGGTCTCGCCGGACCCGCCGGACCCCCCGGACCCGATGGACCCGACGGACACGATGGACAGCCCGGAAACAACGGAGTCAACGGAGAGGACGCCGCCGCCGACGCCCAGCCCAACCCCGATGACTTCTGCTTCGACTGCCCCGCTGGACCTCCCGGACCCGCCGGAAACCCCGGACCCAAGGGACCCAACGGCAACAACGGACAGGACGGACAGCCCGGTCCCGATGGACAGCCCGGACAGCCCGGACAGGCCGGACCCCAGGGACCCGCTGGATCCGATGGACAGCCCGGACAGGCCGGAGAGCCCGGACAGCCCGGAGTCGTCGAGGAGGTCTCCGTGCCCGCTGGACCCCCCGGAGCCCCTGGACAGCCCGGACCCGCCGGACCCGACGGAACCCCCGGACAGCCCGGCAAGCCCGGACAGGACGGACCCCAGGGACCCAACGGAGACGCTGGCCGCGATGGACAGCCCGGAGAGAAGGGACCCGACGGAGCCGCTGGAGAGCTCGGAGCTGCTGGACCCGGAGGCGGATGCGACCACTGCCCCCCTCCCCGCACCGCTCCCGGATATTAAGAAGGCACCGGACGTCCCCTCAGACGCCACCGCACTTCTCAGGCTTAGATTCGTTCGTCTTTCATCATCCCTTACGGGTCCTTTCGTCTTTCCCTCCCCCTCCCCTCCCCTCATGCACCTGCTTGTATATTGTTCGTTCCATATCAGTGTGCCACGACATCACGAATGAGTATCAGGTGCCCCCGATTTGCCCCGGCCCCCCTCTTTACTACGATGATAAAATCCTTGACAGCTTTAATTTAATCAGCCTTAAACACATCCAAAGGCGGGAAGCAGGCGGCATTCAAAGGTCGGAAAATAGGTGTCCTCGGTTCCGATCGGTGCAATTCCGCCGTAATAGCTCAAAACACGGGGAGGGAAGCAAGATCATGGCAAGTTTCGATCCCATCACCTTTCCCTCTCTTCTCCTTCTCTGCTTCCTCCTCGGTATAGGCGATCTCGGATGCCTATTTAGTAGGAGAGAGAGTTACTCGTCGAGTCTCAAATTTTCATCGATTCCTACCCGAGAATCGTATAGGCATCGACAATGAGGCTCAGATGAGTCTTTCGGACCAACATTCACTGCACTACTATTTAGGAGGTAATGAAAGAAGGAAATGACCACCGATGCTTTAGCGATAGTGATCCTGATCGCCTCTTCCATCCGGCCGCCCCCTTCTTATGCATCAGAAATTGAGCCAGCGAGCGGCATGTAATCTCCGGGTAGCAATTCGCCCTTCTTCTTACCTCTGTACGATCTAATAGCCGGTTACTTATTGTGTTCTCTGACAATGCGCTCTAGCTGTAAAGCGTGGGTATTTCATACCTCCAACCGGGGTTAAGGGAGTTCATCGCAAAAAAGAGCTAGTACTCAATGAAGTAGATAAAGATCAGGTACGACCTCTCGTAACCTTGTATCATGTACGAACCCTACAACTGCTTATTTCCGAGTTCGAACTAAACAATTTCTACGCAACGATCGCAGAGTAAGTATCGTTGAACTCATTGCGAGTCGAGTATGCACCACGAAGGAGGTTTGACCACTATCTGTTTGATATCTCTGTCGTTACGACCGGGTTCTTGAACTCATTGTTAGTCGAGTATGCACAACGAGGTTATCACATTTCAGCTTGATATCCTCGTGGGTACCAAAGGGTAATTCGCAAGAGCTCGAAGAAAGGGAGAGTAACCGTTGTTTTTCGACCTCCAGATCGTTGCTCGTTATTCGCCGCCGGCGAGTTACTCCCCACTCCTCTCCTCTCAATGCCACACCGCTCATTCACCGATTCGAAGACAAGGACGTACAATGAACAGCAGGGAATCAACTATCTTTCCTTCCATCTCGGGGATCTATGGGGTACCATCCACATAAAGCGAATCGCTCACAGAGAAGGGCTGTCTCATTATCATTTTCTCATTGCACACGAGGGGGGAAAGAGCCGAATGGCCCTGTTCCGAGGAATGCACGAAAGAAAAAGGATGTATTATGGAGCGATGAATGAAACGAAACCGAGCGAATGTACAGGCCGCTGTAAAAAGCTCTTTGATCCCGAGATATTATTATGGCAATTCCAAAGCCCTCTTCATTTCGCACCTAGGTGCAAAACGCTCTCCAGCGAGCAGACGACGAGAGAACACTATTTTCAATGGAGAGATAACAGTTTGTAGGGAACGCGAATTTAGAAGGGTTTGGAACTGCCATAATACTTCGAGTCCAGAACATTGCCATTTTTGAGTACGGATGCAACTGTTCCGCTCAATCGGCCAGCCTGGCTATAAGGAATTTAAAGCGGCCAACTCGTCAGCAGGCTCTTTGGACCAACGAGTGATCTATTGCCAGGAACCACAACGGTGATTTATAAATTTCCTATCTTTCTCGGCATATATATCCGGTATTTGTCCGGTATTAAAAGTGATGCGGAGGCAACGCGCGAACTACCTCCGCGGTAAGCAGCGTAATGAATGTAATCCAACTCAGTAGATCATTCCTACGCTGCTTGCCGCAGAGGTAGATCGCGCGTCGCCTCCGCATCACTTTAATACTGGACAATATCTACCTATTCCCCGCGGAAAGTTCTCAGGAGCTTGTATTGGCAATACATGTCCCACCAACGAAACTAAAAGTGGGCTCAGTAACGAGAACGTTGCAATCAATCTAGACTCTTCCTTCATTTCCCTAATTTCCCATTTCATCATAATGTGCAAGGGTATTTTGCATGCTTTTGTCTGGAAAGTTGTCGATATAAGGCGAGCGATTGGCCGAGACAGTCCATTCGAGTCGCCTTCTCCCCTCCCCTCACCGCCTTCTCCTCCTCCTGCCTCTCATGGATTGGGTGAGTCTTTTCTCTTCTTATTTGCCCTCTTCCCGTCCCTTCCCCTTTCTATAAAGTCCCCCTTGACTTACCGTACCCCAATGGTTACCGTAGCCCTAGATACCGTGCTCTTTGCTCCTACCGCACACGTCGGTTATAAAATCTCTGCTCCAATTTGGTGACTAGTAAACGAACTACAGTAACCACTGGAAATATTTCTACCGTGTCCCATGGCCTTACCGTACTCCGTTGGTCGATGATAGTTCCGAACCTACAGTATTATCTCCATTTAATTCCTTTCGTTTTGACATACCGTATTCCTTTACTTTGGTAAAGGGAAAAGGTATGTCAGTTTTCGATCAATATTCAACAATTATTTATTTATTCCAGCGATTCTTCGCCACTGTGCTGATTCTACTGTTATGGGTCGAAGGAAGCAGTGCGCAGTATAGTGAGAAATGAGGAAATACGCGACAATCAATACGCTATTTCAGAATGCAGTGACAAGACACATAAATGGGATTGCAACAGCAAAACGATAGATACGGATCAAAGAACTAAAAACGCATGCGCAAGGCAATCCGCTCAGCGTATATACTGTGCAACTGAAGTATTACTCGACAATGGTCAGTGAAAAACTTAGAATCACTTTGGAAAACCTGATTACAGAGAAGAATTGGGTAATTATAGCCAACGACATTTTACGCTCTGATTCAAATCAACGAATCGAAAATCAGTGTGTTGCAAATTGGACGAGTGGGACACTTGTGTCAGCGACATGCAATACGCAAAATTGCATTGTTGACACGGAGACGCTTCTGAAGCAATGCGATGGTAAGCAACCGCTTCATAATCAATAAATTGATTAATTAACTACCGTAATTCAGTCGGTTATGTGCGGCGGAAAACTTCGTGCAATCGACAAGAAAATGTCCGATATTACAAAGGAAAATGAAACTGCAATGTGCAAAGTGACGTATAGCTGGAATGCCGGTGAGTTATTTTGGTAATTTAGTTAATTTGAAAAATCATTATTTCTATTTTTATTTTATCAGGTACTTGGACACCTTCGGAGCCCTCCGGCTCGCTCCAGGCCCAAAATATTAAGAGCGGTTCCTGCCAGAAAGAAAGCGACGAAAAAGTCCACGTCTACTGCTCTAATGATGCGACTGCGAACGGAGTCGATTGCGTTGTTCGTTTTCCTTCAAATATCTTCTGTCCTCTCTATCCCCCTTTTCAATCCTCTTCCCTTCTTTCGTTCCCAATGGTCGACCTTTGCAGGATAAGATGTTGAGTGACTTCAAGAACAACGAATACCTCGAACGAGAGTGCAAAATTAAGAGGAAGCGGGAGCCAGTAAAGGTACCAAAATAAAACTTCTCCTAAAAATCTAGTTTGGTTCGTCGATAATCCGCGCGCGTGGCATAGTAAGCGCTGGCGCGATGTAGTCGTAAACGGCATCGGAATTCGATGCTATTTGCAGTGTTCCCCCGTCGGAGGCTGTCGCCTTTTCTCTTCTTCGCCCGAAAAAATCGAATATTCGGAGCCTACACAGGTTAGAATTCTGCTGTTGATGTAGTAATTACTGTAAAAAAACGATGTAAAATGCGCGCGTGGTGTAGCAGTAAACGGCGTCCGCACCCGGTGCTAATTGACGGATTCCAGGATATCTGCCTTTCCCTGGTCTGTTCGTCCTCCGGCCACATCCTGCTCGTGATCGGCCTCGCGATCCTGGTGGCTGTTGCCGCCTTCATCCACGAATACCGACTGTAAATTTTGTTTTGATATTTTAGCCCCAACTTTCCATTTTCAAAGACTTTCGAAATAAATTCCAATAAGCATATGGGAAAACAATAAACAGGATTTTCGGAGTAAAATATAAGATATTTTTTCATACTGCGTAGTTCGTCCGTGCCAAGTCACTTAGCCTGCAATCAAGGTATGGGACGGTTCTTTTGAAGCATTTTATCGAGATACACAACTGCCACAACCAACGCACAAATTATTGTCATCATGACAAATGACCAATACGAAACTAGCAAACAGCGAAATAAACAACGAAACCAACAAAATCGGATCACGCGATCCTCGCCGGACGCCGCCTGATCGGGCGCGAACTGCTGGCCGTCGGGCACATCACGATGATGAGCTGTAAAAGGATGATGGATCATGAAGGAAACATAACATATTAAATTATTCTTATGAAAAAACTGCCATCATTCTACGCGATTGATCTGGAAGATTGAGCAAATCTAGATTATTTAGGTATATATTATATGATAAATATTTCCATTATTATTATTCTATTTTGAGCAATGAAATAAATAACGTACGAGAGCTGCTAGAAGCAGCTTCTCCCACGTCTTGAGCAGATGCATGAAGTCAGTTCCTGGAAACAAACAGTAAATATTACTTCCCTTACGTGCTTTCCTATAACTGTCGAAGCGACGCCTGGTTGTGCATACCGCACTTGAATCCGGCGAAGACGGCCTTCACGTACAGGAGGGGGTGGCTCAGTGCTTCTTGAGTTCGAATCCAGGAATGAGCCCGGAGGTCTCGGCCCTCTGCTTCTTCTCCGCCTCGACCTCATCAAGGTAGGGCTTCTGGTACCTGCAGAGCGAAATAGATATAATATGTCGCTCAACTACGTGCCCCGAAATTAGTTCAGAGACTATTGATTTATTTAGTGGAGACTACTGATTTATCTATAAATAAAAAAATTCATATGAACCTGATCTTGAAAAAATCGTCTTACCAGGACTCCTCTCCCACTTGGTCCATTTGTCCTTGGGCAGACGCTCGCCGTGCGTGGCAAGCGTGTGTGCAGTCGAAAGGCGCTGCTTGCGAGCAAGCATCAGCTCCTGAAACCTTGGTTTACTCCAGAAAGAATTTCTGGAAATCTTCAGGAAGGAATCTCTGGAGTATTAGAGATTAAAATTAGGTTAAACAACGGTAACCTTGAGGTTGACCCTGCGGAGATTCCAGGAACGCCGACATCTTCGGCTTGCGCGCGAGGATCGTCGTGATCAGCTCCCGGCAGATCTTCTTCTTCTGCTGCAAATTCTCGATTGATGAAACCCGAATGATATGCAATCATTTCCACATCGTAGTCACGAAAACAATGCGGCATTTGAAATTATATTCCTAAAATATTTAGTTTACCAGCATTGGGAATAATTGAAAATATAATAATCCAGTGCACCTTGTCCTGGTAAGCCGTGTACCACTTCTGGAGGCGAAGTTTTCCCTGCCGAGTGAATATGAAGAGGCCGACGAGCTTCTGATTGAAACGACGGTTGCGAGCCTTTCCCTTGCCTGCGCTGAGCTTCTTCGAGTTGTACACCTGCAATTATGAATTTGACGTAATATTATATGCCGTACATAATTTTACTTCAGTTGCCCCAAATAATAAATAACATGCTTTAGAACACAGAACCCGACTCACACAACAGTGAAATAATGAGAGAATCCCATACCTTCTCAATGCCGTCCCAGAGATTGACATGGCGAAGGAATCCAACGGCCTCCTTGGTCTTGCGGAAGGACTCGACGAAGGGAATCTCGGCGACCTACAGAAATGAATAAGCATTATGAATCTCTGATATTGGACTTGGAAATATCAGAAAATATAATTGTTGAACGAGTTATGGTTATAGAAAAATAAAGAAGGACTAACCAGTCGCCGTCGAAACGGCGAACAGCTGCCGCTTGTTCTTCCTCATCAGGGCATGGATGAAGTTGACGATGTCCGGACGGGTGCACAGAAGCGCGCTGGAACAATCGAGCATTAACACAAATGCGATAGTGACTAACTACTAGTCGACGCAGGAAAAAGCACGACATTGGAAACAACGAAAATCCCGACTTATAGGAGGAAAGATTTCACGGATGGTCTCGAACAGAATTCAAGTCAGTGATGAGAGACTACACTAAACGAGAGACTATGGTGGCAATAAGGCATAATAAAGCAAAAAAACAGCGGCACAGCGTCGACAGCATCAACGACGCGAGTCAATAAATTTTTGGTGTGCCTTCGGCCGACGTATACCAAACTTCATGATGAGCTGCACGCGCACTCGCTTTTTTCTACAAAATTCAATCCCGGTTCAATATTTCACCAGTTTGCGATAACAATTCAAACTGCCTGGAATCCTTCTTTAAGTTTTGAATTCAATTGAATACGCGATTATAAACGGCCACATTTATTTGCTATGCCTTGGCGGTTTCGTAAATAATGTCGCTGTATACTCGAAAGATTCCATCGTTGGAAAGACTTGACGTGCTTCTTTCTCATCTCGGCCAATTTCTTATTCTAACAATAAAGAAATTGATGGAATGGATCACTCAAACTTCCAACGCACAGACATAAATTATTATTTCAATCTCGAATTTTCCGTGAATTTCCCTAATTTCTCATATTTTCATCTCAATTTCCAATGATATTTTGCATGGTTCTGTCTGGAAAGTTGTCGATATAAGGCGAGCGATTGGTCCAGACAATCCATTCGTGTCGTCTTCTCCCCTCCCCTCACCGCCTCTTCCTCCTGCCTCTCATGGATTGGGTGAGTCTTTTCACTTCTTATTTTCCCTCTTTCCCATTCCTTCCTCAAGACCCCTTGACTTACCGTTCCCCTTTAGCTACCGTAGCCCTCCTTACCATAGACTTTTCTCCTACCGTACCCCGTTAGAAAATCTCTGCTCCAATTTATCAACTCGAAACCTGACTACAGTATCCATTGGAAATATTTCTACCGTGTCCCATGACCTTACCGTACTCCGTTGGTCGAACATAGTTTCTGAACCTACAGTATTATCTCCATTTATTTCCTTGCCCCTTGACATACAGTATCCCTTGGCATTATTTATTCAGTTTTCAATCGACATGTAACAATAATTATGTTTTATTCCAGCGATTCTTCGCCACCGCGCTGATTCTTCTATTGTGGATCGAAGGAAGCAGCGCTCAGTTTTGTGAGAAACGAGGAAATATGCTGAAATCAATGCTTCTTTTCAGATTGCACTGAAAAGGCAATTAAATGGAATTGCAACGGCAATTTGTTGGAAAATCATAATACTAAAGACGAATGCGCTTATTTGAGCTCTTTGCGTGTATACTGCGCAACGAAAGTAGTGATCAATAAGGGTAAGAGAAATATTCGAATTGCATTAAAAAACACCATTACAGAGAGGAATTGGGAAATGTTCTCCAACGGCAATTTTCACCCTGATTCCAATCAACGAATCGAAAATCAGTGTGTTGCAAACTGGACGAGTGGTGTTCCTATGCTGACGGCGACATGCAATACGCAGAATTGTGCAGTTGACACGGAGATGCTTCTGAAGCAATGCGATGGTAAGCAACCGCTTCCTAGTTAATAAATTGATTAATTAACTACCGTAATTCAGTCGGTTATGCCAAGTGCAGCGGAAAACTTCGTGCAATTGACAAGAAAATGTCCGATATTACAAAGGGAAATGAAACTGCAATGTGCAAAGTGACGTATAGCTGGAATGCCGGTGTGCAATTTTGGAATTTTAATTATTTAAAAATATTATTATTTCTTATTTTATTTTATCAGGTACCTGGGCACCTTCAGAGCCCTCCGGCTCGCTCCAGACCCAATATATTAAGAGCGGTTCCTGCCAGAAAGAAAGCGACGAAAAAGTCCACGTCTACTGCTCTAATGATGCGACTGCGAACGGAGTCGATTGCGTTGTTCGTT
>JACMIG010000796.1:0-26345 GCA_014805385.1 Levipalatum texanum
AAGGGGGGAGGTTGGCGTCAGATGAGAGTGGGTGTCAAGGCCATCGCTCCCGTGGTCATTCTGTCACCCAGTCGGTCTCCCAATGCTCACTGGCCGTATCTCGTGGAGATCTCGCTACTCTCGTGACTGCTCAGAAGTAGGTCACTGAACAGTAAGGGATCGTCAGCTGATACCCCTACTCCTCCCCTTCTCCGTTCGCCCATCGGGTGAACACCCTTACCTTTCATTCCCCCCCTCCTCTCGAAATCCCCCTCCCATCCACGTTGTCTCGTCCCTCTATCTAGTCCATCCGACTCATCCCGAATAGGGGCAGCAAAAAGGTTCGTAGGGGGGACAGCTACGGCGCCTCCATTGCTTCCGCTTGCGTTCCGTGCTAATTGTGCTCACTTTTGTCAGAACTGTGACTGGATCCCCATAGTGCTTATTCACTCCACAGCCGGAGTTTCGTCATAGTATCCCCCCGGAAAGGTATATTCTTCATGTCGTGCACTATCTCGAATGTTGTGTCTTGAACTCGCCGTTTCGCGCCATCATGTGTCCCCTATTTCGTGGAAACGAGTTAGTGGTTGACCAGAATTGGAACCAGTTTCGCCCTTTAGATGGGTTCCCGCCGCACGAGCTCCGAGGCCAGCCGCCGTCTGAAGAAGGCAGCTTCTGATGGATCTCCTCGTAGGATGCAGCCGTCGACTAACGCCAAATACCCGCCGGCCCCTGCCCCTTCGAATGTCGCGCCCGGTACTAATTAATCCTTCCAGATCCCTCTCCATTCTATAGGAAGTCCCCAAATGACACCCGAATTTCGTGTGCGGATAAAGTAGAAAAAGCGTGCACTAGTTAACTTTTGCAAAGTAAAGGTCAAATAGAGCGAGAAACAAAAAGTAGTTTGCAATTACAGCGCCGTCCGTTCTTCTTCTTCCCCCCGAGCCTCTCGCAGTCGACGATCGACTGAGGAATCAAATCAAGGTTCCCCACTTCCTCCTCCTCCGCCCAGTAACTCACTTCATTCACAGGCGGCCAACCTCGCCGTGGTGGCCACTAATTTCGTCATGGCCGTCTGCTTCATTCTCGTCCCTCTTTCGTGCTACCGTAACCTCGTCCTCAACTCGGACGAATACGACACCGGTGCTTCTCATCATGCGGGAGAGCCGTGGGAGCAGTACTTCAACCTCTAGACATGATCTACCACGGAGTAGTACTTATCGAACTTTGACAATACGCGGATACGTGTTGAAACGGGAATAACCACTTCAATTTGCTTGTACATAGTAGATCAAGTATTCATGATCTTATGCAGAATAAATTTTCACTACGTGTGTGTGAACACATTCGAATATTTATCAGGGCATATATAGGACATCAAGAAAGGATTTAATTAATAATTATATTTTAAGATGTTGTGGGATTGGGGAACCGAGTTCAGCAGAAACCGTCGCTGGGACCGCAAGCTCAAGACATGAACTTCCTCCACAGCATGTCAAAGTGTAGACGTGGTTGTTTCAGCATGCTGGCGCCTACTGAGAATTATCACATTTTCAAGAGCTGACCCTACCCGAAGCGTTCTAATTCCCACGCCCGGATAACCGAAGTGACGTACTGAGCTCACTTTTGATCTACCGCCACCAGCCCCGTTTTATGCCTAGTGTGATTCAATTGGCCATGAAACGGGGCTCGAGGCGGTAGAGCAAAAGCGAACACAGTCCGCCATTGGAGTTCCGGGCGTAGGAATTAGAACGCATCAGTTTCTCTACAATACTAAGAGATAGACCAATAAGTTTCCCAACTGTACATAATGCTTTCTCCCGCACTGAATTCCAACGCAAGACTTGCACAGCATAGGAATTGAAAGCCCATTGCTGCTCAGAAATATGGACGACGAACAATTACCGTACCTGCCTTCTTCCTTGGAGATACCACCCAACCATCGTAGCGCTCTGAAATACGTAATTGTCATCAATCACCAAAATAATAATGGAAAGCACTTTTAAACTCACTACTGAGAAGGTAGTACTGTCTGTGACTGTCTCGGTAAAATGCTGAACTTGACCCGATGTCAGCACCTCGTCGACCCGATGCCCTAAAAATATACATAAGTTTGCATGACGATCTAGATCGTACTCAGTGAAATGGATGAGAAGGCAGGCAGCGGCAAGGATGACAATCGACCACGCCCTCATTGTTTTACCTGCAGTTGTACTGTAAAACTCGGGAGGGCGCAAGTCTGGTGAATTGGATAATAAAAATATTTTATCGCGCCAGGCGTTGGTAGTCAACTGCATTCATGGATCGAAACGATTGCAATAGTGAAGAACGCCAAGTATTGCAAAGATGTGATTGCTGTGAAAAACCGGGAGACTGATGATATGTTCTAGAATGCAATAAATTAGTTGCCTAAAGGAGAAAACAAGGCAAGATGCAAACACGCAGAATCCGACACCTAACACGACCAAATTGAGCACCGGGGGCAAGATGGAAAGAAGAAGGAGAAAAAGCAATATGGCATATACCACATTTGACAGTACGCTACCGGGAAAGTGATTGTTCTCGTCAGTGAATATGGGAGTGAATAAATTGGAGGGGACAACGAGGCCAGAGGGGCCGACAACTAATAGAATGAGCTGGAGAAGGCCTTTGTAATGAAATGGGAGGATCAAAGAGGATCAGGGGAAAGTCATCACACTTTGACGGGAACGAAAAGGTCGAGGACCGTCGTCATGTATGCCACTCCGGGAGGGAGCTCAGTGTGGTCGAGAGACGAAGGAGAGTTGAAGATGGACGAGATGGTACGGGACACACTGCGGTAGACAGTGAAGAAGGACTGCTGGAGGGTCTTGACGGCGAGGTTGGAGTGGCAAGAGGCGAGGACGTCGTTGACCACGAGGTCACCAGTCACCGTCAGAGGGGCGTAGATGCCCTTCTCCGAGACCTTAATGAGCTCGTTGTATAGGCTGGATGATGCGAAAACTCACCCTGGTGATGTTGATAACCTTGGAAGCCTGAAGAGAAGTCTTCTTCTGCGTGGTGAACGCCTGCACACAGTGGTCCATAGTGACCTAGACAGGAAATTCGTTAGGATGTCGTGTTGTGTCGAACCTCCTTGGAGCGGACGAGCTTGAGCTCGGAGATAGGCGTGCAGTCAGTGACGTAGATCAGATGCTCATCGGTGAGCTTCAACTGGTGGCCGCTTAGCTGAAACACAAAAAGTTAACATTGATCCGAAACGGCCAAGTACCGTCTGGATAACGTTGAAATCCGCCAGCTGGTCGTGATCCCTATGCAGGAACATGACGATTGGCGAATAGTTCACCTTAAATTAGAGCTTGTTTTTTAAAAGATAATTAGGCTAACGAAGTTCTCCTCCACGGACAGAACGCTGTCTCCCGTTTTGAGGTCCCTCATGAACTTCTTTCCTTCGGGAGTGTCAACCTAGCAAGGTAACATTTGTTGGCTTCAGGACAACTTTCATACTTCCATGTCTCCAGAGAAGCACTGCATGCGGTCGAACATGCTGTTAAGGCTGGCTCCCTGCAGGGTATTCATTTCAAGAGGTCTAAAATAGGCGACTGACGCTCTGGCAGGTAGGGTATCCACAAGCGGCCTGAGCAGGTGCCTGTGCGTACTGCGGTGGCTGGACGTACGAATTTTGCGGCGGGGCCTAAACACGTTTCCATAATTAACAGTCAATTCTGCTTACGATGTATTGAGGCTGAACGTAAGAGCCGCCTTGGGGAGGTGCCACCGGCCCGGTTTGGTAGGAAGAACCGGCAAGAGGAGCGGGGGCACGGGTGTCCACAGCGCTGTTCTGGAAGAAGTAAGATTGTAACAGGACATCATAAGCAATCTTACCTCCATGACCGGGAGCTGTTCGGGTGCCTGGGGGAGGACTTCGGATGCTCCAGAGTCGGGAAGGGCCTGCTGTCCTCCGCTGACGGGTACGAGTTCCTGGTAGTAGTTGCCGGGAAGGGCGGTCTGCTCCGCGGCGTAGACGCGCTGGCGACGCTGTCCGGGGAGAGGAGCGGGTGCCTGGGGACCGAACACCGGCCACAGCCGGTCATCCTGCATCAGCGCCGACATCTGTCGCATCCTGTATTGGGCACTTTGTTCATGGTGTTGATAGGGGGTACTCGACCTGTTCCTGCGGAAGAGGGGTCGGGGAAGAGGGGCGTAGTCCACTTCGTAGTCATCGTAGTAGTCAACGACAGGGCGGCGTCTATAATGGTTGTTCGTGTTTCGGTGATCATATCTTGAGACGTGTTCGCTTTTTTATCTCTTCTTTTAGTTGTTCGTGTTTCGGTGATCCGATCTCGAGATGCGTTTCCCTTGTGTATTACCTCATCATGGCGCGTCTCCTCGCAAAAGGCCTCCTCATCCTCGGCATGAACTCGTAGTCATCGTAAGCAGGTCGCATGTGCTTTCTCCGTACCCTGAATGTCTCCCATCCTTCTCTCTCGATCCCTAGTCTATCCCAAATCTAATCAGCCGGATCCTAGCCGAGCGAGGGGCGAAATTTTGTGTTTTGCGAGCCGGTTTTTGTTTTCAGGGCGAGTTCCCAGAGTGCCCTTCCCCCCGATCCTCCCCCCCGCCCTGCCCCCGCAGTCGGCGGAAGGGGGAGGTGAAAGGGAAAGGCGGTCAAGTTCTTTGGGCAACACACCCGGGGAAGGCATTCATTCATTGGGGGCAATAAGTGGTCTCCTCCATGCTAGTTCCCCCCTCCTCCCCTACGTTCACTTCTTGTTCTTGCATGTTTCTCGGGAAAGACACGCTCTCACCGTGTTGGGCTGTGAATGGGACAAGTCAAAGGCGCGAAAAGATCAAGAAAGAATGATCTCGGTGGGACCCGGGGGGGATACTACAGCTTGGCCGGTTTCCTTTTGTGATCTGATGGGCCCTCGCGGCAAAAAGAGAGTGCATGGAGTGGTTATGCGCTTGCTTATTGTGAGAGGAAGGGAGCGTGGGCAGGGAAGGGCTGCCTCCCGAGATCAAGTCTTTGGAACGGGTCTTTCGGGAGGGGTAATTGAGAAGATCAGCAACGTCTGCTGGAGATCGTCTATCTCATCACTCACAGGAAAAGGGCGGGAAGGAGGATGAGGATGGAACAACTGGCTCGGCTTGTGATAGGGTGTGATCATTAAAGAGCAATATGAGTTCCGGCGCGCCCATTATGACGTTCCGGTCCGACTGTTCTTTGTTCAACGAAAACGGGGGGAGGGATAGCGAAAAGCGTGGATCACTAAGGGACCGAAGTCCAAGACACCCCTGGAACTCTAGGAAAGAACAATAATAACTCACGGCTCGTAGTACTCGTCGTCGTAGAGTCCCTCGCGATCGTGACTCTCACGTTCCCTTCCCTCTCGGTGCCTGCGTCCTCCGCCCTCCCTCCTTCCTTCAGCTCCCATCCTTCGCTTGATGCGGTTGAACGCATTCGAAGAGTACGGCACGAACTCGTCGTCTTTCTCGGCGTCCTTCGCTCCAGCGCAGGGCATGCGGTAGATCGAGATGACATATTGCACCCTGCAGACGAGATCCAATTATTAAGGCGCCAAAGGCAACCGGAGAAAGGGAGACCAAATGGGTTCCATCCATCACTCAGTGCTTATGGGTTCTGCGGACAGTCACAAACGGGTTCAGGCAAACGTACTTGTTCTCGGAGTTGACGGTCTTGCGAACTTCCTTGATAACGTCGAAGGCTTTGTCGTCTCCTTTCACCTGAATAGAAGGTGCTCTTAGCAGTCTCTAATGCACTGGAACCATCCTGTAACAGGCGGGAAAAAACCGAGACATACCGTGACGCTTCCTCCTTCGAAGCGATCACCGGCTTCCAGAAGAACAGTCTTCAATTCGCGAGACTTGGTCAGTCCCTCGTAGGTGCAGCACTCGGTCTTGAGTCTACAATTGATTAACTTGTCCCCTGGATGGCAATGCGTCCTCTCACGTTCGATGTGTTCCATTGTTGACCTCAACGAGTCCCGATGTCCATTCGTATTCGCCCACACAGACTGTTTCCAGTAGCTCGTGGTTGCACACCTTAATAGGGTTGAGTCGAACTCGGCTCCCATATTCTCCCCCTCTCTTCTCCCTTTCCCCGCTGCTCTCACTGTGTGCTGATGTGCGCGCGGGCGATTCTCATATCATGAAAATGAAAGCCAGTTTTTAACGACCTCCGCCGCCCGCTGAATACTGTCCTCATCTCTCCTTTTCTTTGCGATAGATAGTAGAGGGCCGGATCATGGCAAAAAACGCCCCGTGCAATTTTGGGGAGGGGACCAGAAAGCAGAAGGGGGGGGGGGATAAACTGTAGCGAGAAGGGTACGAAGGCGAAAGAAGCCATCGTAATCTCACTAATTGCTCCCTTCGGCGGGGAACAGGACTACGAGAGTTGAAAGTGGGTGCATCCTAAGAACAAGACTCCAGACATCGTAAACGGGCACCGGATTTTACTACTGTCGCCAAGTACGTTCCCCCGTAAGAAGAGATGGTAAAACCCACGATTTCGTTCGATCGAGATTCCTTGGAGTCGCTCTTCTCGTGTGAAACGGATGCAGATCCCTCTCCGCCGAAGCAAGAGGGAGTTTCGCACGAGAGCTCTTAATCAACATGTTTGTGACATTTAGGGTCAACCGATCTCTGCTTGAAATAGAAACCTACTTATTTAAAGAGATAAGAGGATACTCTCACCGGGTCGTCCAGTGTCGTCGACGACGATCTTGTACGGCACGGCATTCTCAGCACACGATTGCCCAGAAGACTGAGCGGATGACAGGGACGCGATGGCGAATAGCGGAAGGAGAAACCGGAGCGCTTTCCGGACGACCATTTCTGCAGTACAACTATTAAACTTCCTTCCAGAAGCCTACACGGCGCGAAAACGAGTGTTGATGTAATGTGGACATCTCAAGGGGGGACTGTAGGGGAAGAGGGGAGAGTTTCATTCCCTCCTGAGAGGGAGGAGGAGGAGGAGGAGCGAGTGACCAAGGGGAGGGCTCTTAAATACGCCGCGCCGCAGAAACTGCTCTCAAGTGTCCATCCAAGAAACAGCTACTCCGGTGGGGGCGGGGGGCTGGGCTTTATCCTCCTCTCCCCCCATCCACTCCCTCGCAGTACCGCCAAAACATTTCTAATACCGCAAGGAATGGGATAAACCATTCCCTCAGTTCTCATTTGTGTCGAGTGTCCCGTTATGAACGGTTCCCCTGATCGCCATTCGGTCGTGTGCTCCGATGATCCCCCGTTTTCTTCATAGGCGGCGTAATTTGAGCTTAGAGAGCGGGGGTGATTTATTGAAGTGCCCGGAGGATGGGCGCAGTTTCTAGGGGTAGAGGAGATCACAGAGATGAATTGGATTGGAATGGCCACCGCTTTCCGTTGGCCGATCTATTGAGCTTGCACTCGGCAGCTTCATTTCAATCAAAGACTCCCAGCCCTTGTTACGACGTAATAAAAACAGACTTCCGGGATTTAAAGAGATCCACAAATGCGGCCAAAAACCACGTCCTATTCATGACAGCCCCCGTTTGATCTTGAACTTCTGATCCGCCAATTAGTTCGATGGGGAAAGCTCGGCTGGAATGTTCCTACCGTAGCACTCATAGTTCTCTCGCACCGCTCAGGATCTCAAGTTCACATGGGTTCTTTATGATCATTGCAGCAGATTGATGGTGATGATAAAAAATCATATCTTACACAAAGCCATAGGTCTTATGAAGTATTTTCTGCCTAAGTTTCAATTCGATTCCGAATTTACGGATGTAACACAACTCCAGCAACAATATGACTAATGCTGCAATATCAACACCACCGACTATAAGAAAAATGAAAGTGAAAGACTTCAGCGGGATTGGGTTGTAGGAGTACTGGGGAACTACAGCAGGAACGGAAAATGTTTGTCGAACACGACCAGTGTACCGTCTCCACCAGAGAGTATCTTGCTGAAAAAGCTGTTTTCAAAATTAATTTTAATAAGTCACACCTTTTCGATGTCGTACATCTTCATAACAATTACGGAGAATCTGTCCATCTGCCTTCTCGTGAACCGTTGCTTGTTCACATAAAGGGCCCCGGGGTATGGCTCTCCAAGCGAAGTTCCTTCGAAACTCGGAAGAGAACTAGCCATAAACTTTCGATTGGACACATCTAATCTGAAAGATTTGATCTTCCCCATCCCCGACTCCATTACATACGTTTCCACTTGGCATCGGAGATTGTGCGGCCTGACTGGGTTTCTCGAAAATAGTTGAAAGAGAATGATATATGCCGCAACGTGGCTGCTTGGATCAGAATCATCGCACAACTTAAATGATTGAGTTTCGCTTTCAACCAGATGATCTCACCTTGTCCGAAAGTTTCTGAAGGTCCGGTTCCCTCGATAACCTTTCTGAAGGAAAACTCTTCTTCTCTCCGTACAATTCCAGAAGCTGAAATGGGATTGAATTCCGACCGAACACAGGGAACCAACATTTTCGTCAGAAAAGAATCCGTCAGTCGAAACGATTTGAGATTGACCATTCTTCAGCATTGTTGTAAACTGTTCCATGGTTCTGAATATAATGCTTATTTCATTGTGATAGATCTGCTCACGTTCTCGGCTCTTGCGTGACTGTGCTCGCATTTCCCGCAAAAGCCGAGCTGTAGATTAAGAAAAGCATTAGGAAGCCAAATGTATGAACTGACGCAATGACACTGCGGCCTGCAACTCTGGAGTCCATAATGCCAATTCTTAATCTTACTATTTTGCGGATTGTTTATGTAACTTTGTATGATGCTGAGAAGTTTCTCGGAGCCATGGACGAACGCAATGACACCAAATATAAGAATGAGCGTCTGCGGTGGGAAAACGAGGAACGAGTTCAATGTCCACGACGTTGAAATGCGCACGCGTTCGTAGAATGCTGACTGAAAGTTCGAATCGTAAAGTATCTCTCCTTTTACTCTACCAATGCGTAGGTAACTCCGGTTGTCGTGAAGCCAAAGTTTCGGATTTTATCCTCTGCATATGGGAAATCTTCAATGGCACCGTCGACCGTTCCATTATGAACTAGGCCAAGAATACCACTGTATTCGCCTGAGGCACTCATAGATGGATCTAAAGCATATCCTCGTGAAACAGGCAGGTATTACCCACCGTGGTCAATTGTGATGCCTCCGAAATCTTTCGATCCCATTATCACAACTTCGGATTCATTCAGTGTAGAAGCCCACATCTATAGTATTGTTGTTCAGACCTTGGAAGTTCTTTCTCACCTTCCAAACGTCCAGGAAAACACCGTTAAACTGATTGGTATAGGGATGACGAAATAGTAGAGGAAATAAGTCGACGTCTGATTGCACGAGGGTGAGCGGCATAGTCGACTTCCTAACACCTCTACTTTATCCGCGAAGAACTATCGATGATGACTAATGCCTAGAGTACTCGGTTTTCATTCCACCCTCGCGTTTATGTCTCACTTCAATAATTAGCTTTTATTCTTCGTCAGTGCGAAACTTGAGCTCGAACTCTGCGCAAATACACTTCGCCCTCTATTATTACTCACGTCGGAATGTAGAACTTCAGTATCATTTTTGCAGGCCCTGAGATGGAACAAATGATTGGCATCTGA
This sequence comes from Levipalatum texanum, assembly GCA_014805385.1. Taxonomy (NCBI): domain Eukaryota; kingdom Metazoa; phylum Nematoda; class Chromadorea; order Rhabditida; family Diplogasteridae; genus Levipalatum; species Levipalatum texanum. The sequence continues at coordinate 9,591 of JACMIG010000796.1, forward strand.
GATAAGATACTACTAAACCATACAATGAACTGGTGACCTCTTCCACGCACAAGAGCAGCACATTGATAAGACAGTCTATGGGAGAGTCCCCTCAGTCTCTTTCTGCTCTCGGTCACTCCCGTTGTCCTCGAGAACATGACAACGCTATCTGGCATACTCGTCGTCTTCTTAGCTACTTCTGTTGCCGCTTACAACATCGCCGTCTTTGCTCCGGACATTTCGAATAGTCAGGTAACGAAGTCTCCTCGAATTTTAAGGCTACATATGTTCAGCTCATATTCACGAAGCGTGTCGCTGAAGCACTTGCTCATGGAGGGCACTCTGTCACGATATTCATCATTCAAAGCTTCGAGTCTCCCCCTCCGAAGGTGTCCGTGGACCCGATCGTCAAGAGTTGGTCACGTTTCCTGCTGTTATTAATGAGACCGACTCAGTGGAGTTCGTCAACGCCTCCTCGGGACACACAATCCTGGAGTTCGCAGCGGATATGTCTGACGTCACGTTCAAGGTGAGTGCCTTGTCATGCTCAATCGACTCTTGTGTCTATTCGCACGGAGTCGAGAGGGTTCGAAACCATGATAAGACTTATATTGACGCGTGAGAAGGGACCAAAGATAAAAGTGCCACTATAGGACATCCCCATGACGGATCGCAGACAGTGGGAGCGATTCGCAATCTTCGAAGAAATGGCTCGGAGTTGCGAGCGTGAGACCACAACAGTGGCACACGGAAGAAAATTTATATCTTCCAGAACTGGTCATTAACGCCACGTTCTCCGAGCACCTCAGATCGCAGAAGTTCGACATTGCCTTCACGCACATCTACACCTACTGCAACATCGGTGTTATCAAGGCAGCGGGTAGGGTTTGAAGAACAGCACTGTTCCATGCCTTCCGTTGTCTCGTTCCATACAGAAGACTAGTAGAGTATCCCGTAACTGCCATAGGTAATGGGCTAGTAACTCAGCATTGTTACAGGTGTCCCCTCCTGGATCTGGCTGAACAGCGGTCCTCTAGCAGAGCACGTGGCAGATGCCATCGGCGTTCCTGCTCCCCCTTCTTACTGCTCACGTACTACCCCTTCACACGCTTCCTCCACACTCCATCAATCTCAGCCACGATGATGGATGGCGGCGAAAACTTGACGTTCATCGAGCGCATTAAAAGTGTTGCAGGCCACCTCATAACCACTCCCCTCACACTCCGGTATATCCCTTTCCTCTCACACACCAACGGAACAATGACGCCAACAGCAAAACGGCCGACGTTGAAACAGCCATTTTCCGCAAGCATCATGGCTCTCAATTCCCGCATCTCAACGATCTCGCCAAACGTGTTCCGCTCGTTATGGTATGTGAACGGCACAATCTCCGGGAACGAATGTTTCAAAAGGTCAATAGCAACGAACTCTACGATTTCGCTCGCCCAACACTGCACAAAGTGATCCACATCGGAGGCATCGGCATCAAAAACCCGCAGAGGAATGAGCTTCAAGGGGTTGGATGAGAGAGAATTCATCCGGGATTGAGAATTAAACGTTTTCAGATCTTCGCTAATTTGACTTCCGCCGCTCGTGAAGGAATCGTGGTGGTGACATTCGGGTCATTTGTGCCGATGCATATGATGCCTGACAGGTCAACCTACTCCTAGAAGGCTGAACGAAAGATGCTTACAGCTGGAAGGAGTCCTTTGCTCGAGTATTTAACGATCACCCCGAAGTACAGTTTTTCATGAGGTATGACATCGAGTTCCGTTGTGATGTAATAAGGAACAATCAGGTACGAGCAGGATGACGAGTGGACTTCCACTCTGCCCAAGAACGTGTTCCATGCAAAGTGGCTGCCGCAAAGCGATTTGCTTCGTTCGTTCTGATCTCTGTTCTCTTTTTGTGATCTTCAGTGTTCAGTGCATGAAAGGTGCCGCGGCCTCATTACGCACGGCGGATATAACAGCCTCCAGGTAGCACATTCACATTGAATAGAATAGGGAAAATCTCTAGGATGCCCTTCACGCGGGAGTGCCTGCCATTACAATTCCTCTATTCGGCGACCAGCCGAGGAACGGGCATCTCGCGGAGAAACTCGGCATGGGAATCAACGCCAAGAAATCACAGGTGCGAGGGAAGCGGCTGATTTGTTATCCCTCCAGGTGAGCGATGGACCGTGGCTCTCGGCTGCACTCGGATGGCTCCTTCGAGACTCCAAGTAAGCCATATCTGTTAGCTAGACTTCAACTTCCAATGAAAGTCGATGCACTGTAACTGTCAGACCGCGACCACGAGAGTGGAGGTAGTGGTGCATTGTTTCGGACGGGAATTGAACGCCCACTGCTGATTGACAGCAGCAGACTTTGGATTGTAAAATAGAGCCAATATGCATCGAGTTTTAGATGTGTAACAGAACAACGTTTGGTTTCAGATACGTGACGAATGCTAAAAAGATGCGGGCCATGATCGCGGCCCGTCCGGTTTCCTCCGAGCAACTCCTGGTCAAGTGGACAGAACTAGCTGCAGAGTTCAAGGCACTGCTTCACACACATTTGAACACTCTAGCCATTCCGTGGCTACACTGAAACAATCCTGCTGTTCATGAGCCACTTTTGAAGTGTTATAACGTTTGGCAGATCGTCGAATGACCGACAAATATAGAAGAGCAAACTGCAAAAATTGGCTCGGGAATAGCTTGATTTTTGCATTTATTGAATCAAAAATTCTACTTGTTGCAGACGATGGAGAACCTCATCCCCTTTGGAGTTCATCTCGACTTCGTCACTTACTACTCTCTAGATGTCATGGCCTTTTTCTTGCTCGTCACCGCAGTCACCTTGTGGATTCTCATTCGCATCCTGAAGGGACTGGCCGCCCTCTGTTGTGGAGCTAAGCAAAAGGTTGAGAAGAGTAAGTCAGACTAGTCATTGATCTTCGTCATAGTGTTTCCATATGTAACGAATATGTTGAACTTTATTCTTCATACATAAAGGACATAATTAACTTTCTTGAACGAGAACTTGAAAGTCGGTCAGTTCCAAGGTAACAGAAGAGCATTCTTCCTCGATTGGTTGCTTGGAAGATGCACATTTAGCCTAGAAAGCGCCTTCAATCTCGGTGAATACCCATGGAATACCTGGCAGAACTGTCGCAAGGGACGGCAACAGAAGAGCGCAAGCAGGAAGAACACGGGGATAATCGAAGCGAGGAACGGGAGGAACTTATACCAGAGCGCATTCATTGGAGAACAAGGGATGTAGGAAAGATGCCCGTGTGAAATGACGAAGAAATTCCGTGGCGAATCGTCATCTGGAGCACTCCTCGATCATTCCAACTCTCTTGCTCACTCATGCGGCCATATGGACAGCGATATAAAGGATCTCGAAATAGTCGGAAGACAACATGGACGAATGAACCCCAGAATTCAATGCGCTCTTCTTCATGCTTTCTTTTTCAAGGCTGACAGACCTAAACACATGATAAGTGAAAACCTTTATTTCCCGAATCATTCTTCCATTAGCTCTGGCCGTTGATACACTCAGCCCTGGAATCGTTGGGAGTACCCCTCCCTCTTTCGCCTGTTCTCCGTACTCCGTCAGCGAGACCTCATCCGAAGCCTCGTTCCTCTTTATTCCTTAGTCTCTCTAGCACCTCTTCTTCATCGCCTCCACCAAACAAGCTGCGACGGTACACGAACCGTGACTTATCTTTGACTCTGCAGCGAAGAAAGGGTGCCATAGAAAGGATTCGCTAATCCGTCCGAATTTCTTTCTTCCTCTCGGCTTCTGCCACTGTCCTGTCTTTGTTTGGAGGTACACCCACCCCTTCCTGGGTGGAGGGACTCCCAAAAAGCACCGTTTCTTCACTGCAGTTCGATGACAAGTCATGGTTAGCATACAATCGCAGCTTTTTAGAGGAGGGAATGAAGAAGAGGTGCTGGAGAGAGGAAGGAACAGGGAGGGGCGAGGCTTCGGATGAGGTCTCGCTGAAGCACAGAGACCAGGCGACAGAGGGAGAAATACCCCAACAAAGCCCACGCAGAACTTCCCTGCTATCCAATGAATGCTCCATGCTCCTGGGTACAAGTGCCTCCCATTTTGGGTTCGATTGTCCCCGTGTTCTTCCTACTTGCGCTCTTCTGTTGCGATCCCTTGCGCCACTTCTGCCAGGCATTCCATGAACATTTACTGTGATGATGACGCTTTCTGGGCTAAATTTGAGTCTTCCAAGAAACCAACGTTCTTCTGTTGCATTGGAGCTGACCGACTTTTAAGTTCTCGTTCAAAAAGGTTAAATGAGTCGTTTATTATGAAGAGTGAAGTTCAACATATTCGTTACATAGGGAGAAGAGAAAAGATTATATAGGAAAGGAAAGCTAAAGATTGGAACAGGACGCGGAACGATGGGAGGAAGAATGGGAAAACGGAATGGGGCCGTGGAGGGGGGAGTGGAACGAGAATTGCAGTAGGAATTATTGAATGGAACTTCTAATACAAGCACGAACGGGAATAAACGAGATTTAACGGCATAAAGCATATGTTTCATTGAAATGTCTACAAGGCGATCCACCAAATGATTCGAGGTCTACAGAAATTTGAGGTAAAACAACTATAAAACCAGTAAAGAACACACAGTTATTGAGAAACAAACGTGGAAAGAGTCTTTTGAAATCAAATATTTAAATGCTCATTTATAGATTTCAAAGGTTGAGGGGTACTGCAACAAAAACGTACTTTTCACCAGGAGTTCATTGACCATTCTGCCTTGTAGGTCGCCTGGCGCGGAACTCCGACTGCAGGCACTATGAGGGCATATGCAGAACGGCTCTACCTCCTCTTCATATTAGGTCTCCACGATTCATCCTCGTCCTCAGAATCCTGAGAAATTAATGATCAAAAATAGAAGTTCAGATATAAATACTTGCTGGCTGAATGAACCGGTCAATAATGCACTTTTCGCCCGCAGAAAATATTAAAACTCAACTGTCAGAGATAACAGACTAATTCCATAGATCAAAATGTATGGAATGTCATGGAATTACTAAGTATAAGATCTAAGATCAAGTCCAACCCGCTGTCTCTTCGGGGCGTTCATCTTCGAGGCGTGCCCGCTGCCACTTCGGGGCAGGGGCTTCGGAGACCACCGCGGAGCCTCCACTTCTTCCTCCGGTTCGTAGTCCTCTTCCATGGGGCCGAACTGCAATCAGCACTTCAGCGTTTAGCGACCCCGGTGTCCACTGAACGAAGAATTGTATTGTACCTGCTGTCCATCGGCTCCGTCCGATTCGGCGGAAGGCGAGGCATCGACCTCAACGGCGGGAGCTTCTGCGGGTGGTGAGCTGGGCACGCCCACAAAGACGGGCGCCGCCAAGGCCGCTGCTGTGGGCGCAGAAGTGGATACGGCGTAAGGCGAGTTGATGGGCTTGTCCGATGCTGTGCCCTAAGAATAAAAAGCTCGAAAATTCTTTAGGATCCTGTCTCTTGGGACCCCAGGGACCTTTGAAAATTCCGAAAAGCCCTACTTTCTCCGAAAAGAAAATTCCGAAAAACCCTACTTTCCGGAACCGGATTTTACAGAATCACTAGATTCTCGCCAAATTTGGCAGGATGACCTCTTGTCATATTTATACGTGTTTGGACGTATTGTAGAGAAGCTCGAGCGTTCTAATTTACCCTATCCCCCCTGAAGTATCATCGAAGTTCGAAAACTGTTACATTTTTTCATTTAATAGTCATTGAACAGTAAAGTGGGTTATCCTTTTTGTAGACAAAATTGGACGGTCTTGTAAATTTCGTACCGCTCTCCCTCTTTCCTCACCCTTTGTCTCTTTCTCATCCGAATCTCCTCGGTGTCGCGCTCGGGAATCTTCTCTGTCCCCGTTGCCGTTTCATTGAGTTCCTCGTGGGAGAACCGCGACGAGTTCAGGGGCTGAAGGATCATTTCGTTCCCAAAACGTTTGAGAAATTGCCGTCTTGATCAATGTTACCCTCTATGCATTTATGTAGAAGCAATACATCGCTAATAGCTCTGCGTGATTCTAAAGTGCGCTAGCCTAGTTGCGATAAACGTAAGGGATGCGTTTTTGGAGGTAATTTGCATCTAGCGAAGATGCGCCTAGTAAATTCTCGCTGAACTTTGTTTCACCTTTGTTCTTTGTTTCTTTGTATTCTTTGTTTCACCACAATATCACCTGTTTCATCATTTCCTTGAGTTCTCGCTTGTTTTGACGGTAGCGGGCGGAGGACTCCCTGTGCTTCAATGGGTGCAATTATTTTGTTATCGTTGAGTACCGTACACCCCTTCCGCTCCCCTCTGAGGTATCATCGAAATTCCAAGACAGTTATATTTTTTGCTCTTTAGAGTCACTGATCCGTAAAGCCTTTCGGAACACGAAATTAGACGGTCTTGTAAATACAGTATCACTCCCTCTCCCCTCACCTTCTGTTGCCTTCTCATCCGCATTTCCTCGCTCTCGGGAATCTTCTTCTTCCTCGTCGTGGTTTCCTTGACTTCCAGAGAAATCAGGCGCTGAAAAATCATCTCGTTTCCATGAATTCCAGATTCTTGGTGCCAGTTTTCCTCCTCCCATTTCTCAGCACCAATGAAGAATCTTCGTATCTTACTTTGTAGCCATGTTCAGCTATTATGGTTGTTTCAAAGCCTTTTAAATTCGCGTCACGTCCGAACTGTTCTTTCTCCATTGAAAATAGTGTTCTCTCGCCATCTTACTTCTGGAGAGAGTTTCTTCCATAGGTGCGAAGAGAAGAGAGCTTTGGAACTGCCTAACTAGGTTGAGTCAACGAGCTTGGAGTTTTCCACGAGATTGGCCGAGTGTCACTTGTCTGGATGGAAACGTCTGACGTCATCTAATTTACTGCCCCGCTTGACACCATCACATTCTGTCTCCTCCTCCTCCTCCCTCCACTCCCTCCCTCTACCGTCCGCTTACTCATTCTATTTATGATTCTTCCACTATTTTCAGGACCCGCGAAAACGTGCTTATAACGATTTGTCTGTGTAGGGCATATGATGTGACCTATTTCTAGTATGCGAGTCTTTAACTAACCTTTCCATTTCCGACGGGGACGGGGGGGGGAGAGGTAGATCCTCGTCTCGAGAGGGGCTTGGAGGATGGGAGGGGGAGGTGGGACATCCATCGCCTCGAGAGTTCCCTCGGACAGTGGCAGTGATGAACTGAGAGATATATCTTTTTTTTCTATTTCTGTAATTGTAAGGCCAATAATTACTACGGAGATCACTATGAACCTATTGTTTACTACAATAATATCTCTGAAGCAAGTAATTACTCCGAAGAATAATCAGACGCCAATCTAACCTGCCCGCTTCCAAGGCCCCCAATTGCTCATCCTCATGCCGCTCGGGTTGTGCTCGATATGAACCGGAAGTCGGCACTCCGGATCCGCTGAAATATTGGACGTTTATTGATCTAGTCTAAACTGGCTCTTTTGGCTGCATCTATTGTGGTGTCTCTAGCCAGACGCCAACGGACAACAGAACTTAGATTGCTATTGGTCAGAACTGAAAGTACCTCTTTGCCCTGGGCTTTCGTGGACCATCTCGGGGAGCGCATCGCCTGGACTTGTCCATCCTCGCCCTCGACACTTCATCATTATTGAGCGGGGCTGTGATCGATCGCCTGGCAATTCGTTCCTCCAAGGCCCGTGCCTCATCAGCTTCCTTCTCCTCACTCGTTCTCCTGTCAACCTCCTCCTCTTCAATCTCAGCATTCCACTCCTCATCAAGAATGGCCTCCATCATTCTCCTCCGCTCCTTCTCCTCTCTTCTCTGCTCTGCCTCCACTTCCTCGAGTGCATCAATCCACTCGTCAGTCTCCTCCGATTCCTTCATACGCTCCTCTGCATCGGACTCCTCGAGCGACGTAGTGAAATGGCGGTATTCTTGTGGCAGGACGAGGGCGCCTCTTTCCCCGTCTCCATCCGTCTTCCATCCGGCGAAAACATCTACCTCATTCAGACTGTAATTTGCATCATACTATTGTTAAACAACGGCCGACTCTGTACTTATGACAGACAATAAAAAAACGCTTAGTCTAAAACTGCAGGGGAGGAATTCAATTGTTCTTACCTGATCGTGGGGGGAGTTCGTGGCCGAGGAGGCATCGATGGACCGGGAATTTCTCCATCCTCCGCCTCCTCCCTCCATCGCTTCTCGATCTCCTCCTGTTTCCTCTCCGCCTCGTGAGACCGTTTCCTCCTCTTGTATCTCTTCTCCTTCTTCTCCCTCCTCTTCTTGTTCTCCTCTCTCCTCAGCTCTGCTTCCGTCTCCTTCTTTCCGGCGCACAGCGGCTCTTCCGCAGGACCGGAATTTTCTTCCTTCTCCGACTCCCCTGAAATGGACGATTCGAGAAGGACCGCTCGCATTTTTCTGGCTGGCGTAGCTCTTTTCATGTTTCCCGCTTGCCTTGTGAAGGGCGGGGATTCCGATCTACGAGGACATCTTCGAGGTCCTCCACTTCCGCCTCCATCCTCGACACCGCCTTCAGTTCCTGTAACGACACCGTTTGAAAAAAATCCCCTTTCGGTCTATATGATAAAGGGAGTAGCTATGTGCGTCGTAGGTGACTTACCGCTTTTTTCAAAGCGACACCGTTAACTACACCATAGTGTCGCAATTTCAATATGGTGACTTCTACTATAGCACAGCTACCGTAATACTAATGTGTTCACAACATTCCAACGTCAAACACCGCACCACCGTTCACCTGTCCCTCCGCCAGCATCACGGGCAACCTTGGAATCTGTGCAGGAGGCGTCGTCCATGCACGAATTGTTTCCCACGATGGGCCACTCAGCTCCTCCACTACTTCTCCAGGAGTCTCCTTTAAAATTCATGCATTTTAAAACTGTATTGTTCCGTTTTTTATCACTTTAATTTCGTTCATTGATCTCCAATTTTTGTTTGCTAAAATGTATCCGAGATACCTTCATGCCTCCGCGTTAATTCATTTGAATAAAGCATAATCATTGTGAAAGGAGAAACATTGATCCAAAAACCTTCCACTGTCCCAACCACAAAGTGCTCCTTGTGTACATACAATACGAAGGAGTTGCTCACACCACATGGGGTTTCGATTTGCACTTCTCGGGTTCGCGACAATGTCCGTGAAAAAAAATAACAATTTACCTCCCTCATCATTCGCATCCTTGCGGCATTCGTTTGAATCTTTGTCGCAGAAGGCTGCTGTTCCGCTGGCTTTAAAAATATATATTGGTCCAGGCATGCAAACAACTCTGAAAACAAACGACGACGTTTACAACGTTCTGAATGGTGTATTAATTGTCGTCGAGTAGAAATCGGTGAGAATTTCGTAGCTAACAATGACGACGTTTACTACACCATGACTATTTTCTACGACATGCAAATTTGCTACAACTTGCATGTGCATGCATAATTGCGAATCACATCGCATTCATGCGGTATATAAATTATACCTGACTCGGGCAGTGTTCCTCATTTCCCTTCAACAGCGGCGAGCCAGCAGCCTGTGCCGATTCCTGAAGCTTGTGCACTATGTATTGTCGGAAACCAATCAGCTTCTAATTCCCACGGTGAAACTTTTCGGTTCCCGACAATATTGCATACACTTTTGGGTCATATTCCCGAGGTCCGTAAGTTCCGGAAAATGCCACTTTCCGGGACCGGATTTCACGGAATCGGCCGATCATTAAAATGTTTTGACAACTTTGAACATCTCAAAACACGTCAGAACGCGTTTTAGTACCCAAACCATAAATTCACGAAACCTGTCGAGAGTGAGTTTTGAGTGATTTTAAGGAGGAATTTATTGTTAAGATCAGGTCCAGCGAACCTAGCGAGCGGGCGGTAGGTTTGGGGGGCGAAGGCCCCTCAAATATGACGAGTGTAGCTCATGCTAGTTTTTTTTTACATTGATCCGTAAAGTGGGAACTCCTTTCGGAACACTAAATTCGACGGTATTGTAAATACCGTACCCCTCTCCCTCTTCCCTCACCTTTTGTCCCCTTCTCATCCGTTTCTCCTCGGGGTCCCTCTCGTTTCTCCACGAGTTCGCACTGTTCCTCTTCGCCCTATTGATGAGTTCCTTGATGGTGACCGAGGACGGCACCAGGTGCTGAAGTAACATGTCATTTCAATGAATCCCAGATTCTGGATGCCACTTTTCCTCCTCCCCTTACATAGCGCGCATAATAGGCATGCACAGCTATAAAACTAAGGAAACTGTTGTTATCAGAAACCAGTCCTCTGCTGTTTTTTCAAAGGTGAAATGCATAACAATGTTGAGTGTGAGTCAAGGATCTTTTAGTTTTCCACAACGTAAACCGAGTGTAACTTGTGTGGATGGAGTGGGCCTCGTTGTTTTTCGATCGACCCCTTTTCCTAACCTCTGATAAATAATAATCTTCACTTTCCCCCCCACGTCTGGTCTCATTCATTTTACAGCCCCTCTTCTTCGCCGTTTCATTCCCTCTCCTTTTCTTCTTCCTCCTCTATCCTCTCCCTCCCTCTAATGTCCGCTTCTCCACTCACAGTTCGATCTCGTTGTTAAATTGCGAATTCATTTCATTTATCATTCTTGCACTATTTTTCAGGACCCGCGAAAACGACTTCAACTGACCATTCCATCACCGAGGCGCTGGGCGAGGCCAGGGAGGAGGATGCTGACGTCGACCATCGGCTCCTCCTCCTTCTCCTCACTCGTTCTCCTGTCATCCTCCTCCTCTTCAATCTCAGCATTCCACTCCTCCTCGAGAATGGCCTCCGTCTCCCTCTCCTTCTCCTCTCTCGTCAGCTGCTCCTCGATAGCATCATTCCACTCGTCAGTCTCCTCCTCTGCAACGGCGAAATAAAGTTCTTCATTCCGACTGTAATTTGCATCATACTATTGTTAAATAACGGCCGACTCTTTCATCATGCCAGATAAGAAAAACCGTTTAGCCTAAACTGCAGGGGAGGAATACAAGCAATACCTTCTTTGTGAAAAATTTAAATAAATTAAAAACGATGAATATTCGCACCGAGATTGCGCGGAAGAGACGGGCGAAGATGGAGGGACTCTGCGAGCCATCGTTCTCTTGTCGGTCCTCTGGAGGGCCACTTGCAGGGGTGCTGACACCCAGTCGAAGTGGCTGCAAAGAAAGTCCTGCGACTTCACTTTCAAATGAGCCAGCTGAACTAATCCTGCGTCTTCATCCCCACGGAGGCACCATTGGTTCGCACCACAGAACTTGTAAATCATTCCACGCGCACACTGTCGTTAGCGCTTCCTAAATGCGAACTGAAGAATTGAAACTCATTGAGTTCTCATGGGCACGCCTCTATAAACCGTGTCCAAGCGAAATCGATGCGCCCTCAAATTTAGTTCAGAGGTTGGAATCGCAAACGACGCGCGGAACGATTTACATGTTTTTATACTCACCGCTCCATCCACTGCCGTTGCCAGATCGCTTCCTGCGTTCGTCCCTCACCCGGGTCACACTGGCGCCACTTCTGAAAAGAGTGCGGTGTATCGCTATGTTCATTATCGGCTATTCAAATTCTCCTAATATTGCGTTTCGTTCGCACCTGTTCTATCTACTCAAGTTTTGCTCGTTGTCTGAGAGATATTAAGACAAAGAAGAGAGGAAATACTATTTTGGATGCCCAATAAAATGCTACTCACGGTGTCCTTGCCACGAGTCCATGTCCGACCGCGCACTTGCCTGCAGAGAGTAAATATAAGTTAAAATCTAAAATTATTTAGAAGATCAAAGGCCAAACGAAGGGCATAGTTGTCTATTATATTTTGAGAAAGCCATAAATCTTACTGGTAATCCTCGGCCAGGAAATGTGTCCTGGCGCAGGTGGCAGGGGGACTGGAAGGTCCACTAAAAAGGGCAGTGAATTATGTTTTTAGGAACTTTTCATTTTCTAGTCCAGTTGTATCTGCGCAATATTCAAGGCGCACATAATGCAGTTCGAATTATATGCAAGATGCCAATAATATTTCTCAAGTCACCAATATGGCTGTTTTATTTTCGATCATCAAATCGCGGCTCGTGGCCACGGCACCGCGAGAAGGTGCCAGTAGTGGTGAAATAAGAGCGTTACAGAGTCAAAATTGTAATAACAACTCGACCACAGCTAATTTTATATCAATTAAAAGAAATTGGCTCCCTCAGTCGGCGCCGGTTGTGCTGGATCAGATCCAGATGGCGTCAGATGTTCTGAAATTATAATTATTTTTGGCGGAATAGGCTTGGTGCACTGAATTTTGCCGCTTCATATTTTACGAATTTGAGTCCGCAGACAATGTCGGCGGACAGACGGTTCTGAGCATACGTTCATCGCCCTCTTGCAAAATACACTGAATATAAGTCGAAACCACACCCATTCTCCCTTGGACGGGTGAAATGGGATGGATCAGTGGCATTACTGTGTGAAATTTAGTGGGACGTCGAGCGTATTATCCTGACCGTTTTTTCCGCTGAGCAAAAAAACTATTTTAAAACATTATTGTTATTATTATGTAAAGCACTTACCAGGAGGGGCGCCGGGCCGAGAGCGACTACGCCTTGGCTTCCGGTGAGGATTCGACATCTGAAATGGCGTGTTTTAGGGAGTTTTCGTGAATCTTCTGGACAATGAGACAGAAAAGAAACGGAATAAGATAATTGATGCGCGACGTGCGTTCACAAGCCTTTTGCACTCAACCATGATCGTGTGCACCGCAAATTTAAATTCCGGTCAACATTGTCGCGGAGCGGGAAATTTGAATTGATCGATCCCTGGAATCTCTTCCTGAGGACCTTTGCAATAATCATGATAGAGCTAACACATTAGGCGTTAGCTCTATCATGATCTCCACAAACAAATAACAGCCTGTTATTGTTGGAGATCCAAAGTTTTTATTTGGCACCTAGGTGCAATACTCTCTTCATAGTCTCTAACCTGCCAGAGGGCGAGACAAACCCGCCTTCGATGGAGAGAGAACAGTCGCTTAAGGAAAGGAATATTAGACGCGTTTGGATCGCCAATAATATTCAAACAGGGAAAGGAGTGAGAGAAAGGGAGGGAAGAGCGTTTTGAAAAGTACAGCCTGTGCTGATGTGAACTTCAGGGATAACTCAGCCAGCTAACAGTAAGCATAGAAGCACCCGCACTGCTGCGCTTAACCACTGTGATGAAATCCGCCAGGGGGCATGGTCCTGCGCGGGAGAATCAACAGATTCACCGGCAAAGGGGAGAGGAGACAAGGGGGAGGAGGGAAATATCGGCAGGGGCCGCCAGACAGTTGCAAGGGGTGCCGGTAGGAGGAGGCATCCTACCTCAAAACAGAAGAGGGAGGGAAGAAATTGGGGGACCTGGACATATCAGGTCGAATCGAGCAGGACTGGAATACCATGAATCTTATCGAAGTGTTGCATACGTCGGAGGAAGTTCTCGATCTTGAATCCATCCTTTTCAGGGCAGGGCTTCCTCCATCTCGTCGAATTTGAAGCTGCTTCATTTTCGGAGTCGATGTCGCGGGAAGTGGACGAGTATATGGGCAGTATGGGTGATGTCCATCGTTGATCAGTCGGCGGCATCGCAATTTCCCTCCAAATCTGAAGCAATGCACTGATAATTAACGACACGCGAAAATGATACGAGTGAATCACGGGAAATAAAAGACATTGAAATGAAATTCAGCCAAGCATTTGAATCACTATGGTGGGGCATTTGCACAACGGGATACGAGTCATAGATGGGTAATGGGAGGAGGGAGTGGGGGGCTTTCCGTGCTAATATCGATCTAATGGGCTGATAGGCTCGAGAGGAGACGCCACCCTCGCCTTCTAACCGCCTGGTCTCTCCACTGTGTTATCACTCTCCCCCATAGTCCCCTTCCTGTTGGTCTCTCGAGAGGCCCGGGAGTGTAATGGGGGAAGGGAGACCAGGCAGTGAGTGCCCTGCTCGCCCTTCCCCCCTTCAACGAAATAGTTGAACATTGCTTGATAGCCGTTGGCGTGAAATCTCAGGAAAGGGAAGGGTTGGGGGAATACAACTATCCAATCTTGCACATCCTCCCGACAGCCCCGTGATCTCGTGGACTGTCAGCAAAAGATTCCCTCCAAGGAAATTGCATGCCATTGAGCGCTGTGGCTGAAAGATAAGAAAACGGATCAGATGGACTGCCTGAACCCCCCTGCCCAAGGATCTTCCCCCCCTAGCTACCTCACCCGCTTCCCTCCAGTGCCCCTCTCACTCCTGTGTGCCTATAACCGATCCATGACCTGCCTCGCCTCGCAGCCCAGACACTTCATCCCTTCGTTCCCTCCCCCCTCCCCCCATTCGAATGCAGTGACCGCACTCTACAGACCGAAGGAAAGAGAAACGGGAATTGGGCACCGATACGGGTATATTCATAACCATCATTGCAGGGTGTAGTGATGAAATAAACCCGTTCTATTCAGTTCCGCCAATGTTAGGAACTCGCAGAACACATTTCAAAGAAAGCAAAAATATTGACTCGGAGAGGGATCGAACCCCGAACCTCTCGCACCAACGACCGACACTTTGACACTGCGTCATGGCTGCATAGCGGGGTCGCGCGAAAGTAGACCAGACAGGGTTCCCTAAGGTTTGAGCCTTCCTATGCGAGGTGTAAGGGGAGAAAATATTTAGCCGGAAAAAATTGCAGCATTTGAATTCCCTTCACTGCCTCAAAAATCGTAGTACACGCTCTATATCTTCAAATCAGCAAGAAGGTTCATTACCATCACCGGAAGTAAAATGTTTTTGCACGGGGCGTATTCCACCCACTGGAGATGCCTTCTGCCGGCGGAACTTCTTTGCGTCATTGCTTCTCCAGAAGTGAACTCTTCTCCTGTTTCCGATTTCCGTGATTGATGAGCTGTGAGGGGAACGAGGACAGCGGGAAGAGGTTTCGCCAATCCTCCGTCCTATCGTGAGTCATTCCCAAGCACACATCCCACCGTGAGACTAATTTTATCAACGTTTGTTCAACACAAAGAGGTTCGACACAAATGTTAAACCTGTGATGAAAGGGAACACTCATTACAACTTAGAGGCTGAAAAGTCTTTCCGTTCTTGATTCTAGCGTGACTGTGGCAACAATCGCAGAATATTCCGGTTACTCCGGATAAGTTTCCCCTCTGTTTTACCCCGTTCTCACGTGAATAAACACTTGAATAAAACTGATATTTATCGCATGGATATTCGCTTCGCAATGAGCAAGTTTTTTGTGGAGTAGAGCCTACCCTGTGGATAAGTTTCGGTTACGAGTTACTGTTTCGTAATTACATGGATATAGAAAGATGCGAAGGTCTAGAGTTAAGGGGCACTTATTCGCAAATATTCCCGATGAACTTCGCCTCCTAAAAATACGGTCGACGAGTACCAGAAGGAGACGAAGAGATAGTCGTCGGAGCTTCAGTGGCGTAGGTCGCGTCCACAGCCTTGATCTTGAGGTGGAACCCTCGAACGTTCTTGGCGGACGAGGCCTCCCACACGAGCCTCATCGTGCTGGCCTCCGAGAGGATCACCGTGCCCCGTTCGATGAGACCCGACCACCTGATAGGATTGATGAAAAAGAATCACCGGTAATCAAGGCTCACTTCGCAATAGTCTCGTCTCCGAAGAGACCGTCGTAAATCCTGAGCTCGTCGCAGCGGTAGTTAGCCTCGAAGAGTTCGACCGTCAGCTTGATTTTCTGAAAATAAAGAATTGGAGCGATTTTTACTACTTCCTGGCCAGACCAGGGCAAGAACTTTTCCAGCTATCTCACGGGTTGTTCATGCTAATTTTTAAAGGAAATTAAGATCGTTATCTGCAACAGGACTGAGAACAAACTGACCATTCCCTCGGGCACGTCGACGAAGTAATAGCAGGTTTCCGGCGTTCCATTGGACGGGAATCCCGGAGAGAAGATGTCCTCTCCGTCGTGGTACGTCACTTGGGCTGGGCATCCGGGAGGAGCGGAAGTGAGGACTGAAACGAATGCCCTTACAAGGGAATCGTCAGGTATGGGGCGCTGGACTACTCCGGGCCTCAGAACACCACCTACGTATTCATCTCTCTCCGAACGGTAAATCGAAGAAATTTGATTCCATGATGAGAGATGAATACGTAGTTGGTGTTCTGAGGACCGGAGTAATCCAGCGCCCCATACCCGACCCGATTTGGTTGGGATCGATGCTGACGATTCCCTTGTTAGAAGAGGCGAATGACATAGTGCAAGCACAAAAGTTCCCGAGATCCCCGCCCGATACCACAATGCACATTTGACTTACGTTCTTTGGTGCACACGAACGGCAGCTCCTCAGAATCGCAGGGCACTTTGAACCACGAGCCCGGCATGAATGAGGTGTGCATGGCAGTGCACTCACCGTAGTGTTCCCGGTCCGGGATGCCTGTGATATGATCGCTAGTTTCGCTAGTCACAGCTACTAACCTTGAGCAAAGTTGGCGTACTCCATCTTGTCCTCGGATTGCCATGAGTTGTTCCGCAGTCCGATGTGGACTCCTGTCAGATTGACAGCGGAGCGCAGGATGTGCTTGTTGATCTGGAATGAGGATATACAGTATCGCACAAAAGTATTGAGACACTTTTTCGTCTCCTCATATCTTGCGATAGAAAGGTCGAATCTGGACGGGAAAAAACGCATTTTGTAGCTGAAGTTCTCGCGATGACGGCTAAGTAAACGAAATTTCCGATTTCGGAGGTCTAAGCATCGATATTTGCGTTGCACCAAAACGGAAAATGACCAT
>JACMIG010000797.1:0-11469 GCA_014805385.1 Levipalatum texanum
GTGCACCGCTGATTTTGATGGGAAGAATGATCGATAACTGGAATGTGCGCATCCGCAAAATAGGCACGGACGCGCCGACGTTTCCGAATGCGCTAAACGCAGTATCTATTGCGCTAACCACAGTTTTGCCGATATTTTTAAAACATGATTTTCTCGGGAAATATTAAGCCTTAAAATCTGCGATTTTTTGCAAGCACTATTCTCAACAATACGAAGCGTATGAGAGCCACTTGAAAAAACTTGCCGAGTACCTTTAACCAGCGATGTTGGTGCTTCGCTTGCTGAACGATGGAACCGAAGCATAATGGAACGCATGACAAGGATGATGCAGCTGACATTTTGCCTCCCGATCGATAAGTTAGAATTGCTTGGGCCCTTGACAATACAGGGATTACTCATTTGCCGACCGAAGAGGATTCATTTTCTCCCCCAACATGCTCGGACGACTGGCCGGACGGAAAATATATACTGTGGCACATGCGGTAGTACATTAAAACATTCGCTATTAAAATAACGACGTGTGCATGCAGGTTTGTGCAAACGAGGCCTGGTATAATATTCGAACCCGTTCTTAAGTGGGAAGCCTCCACCTGCAAAAAACATACCATTGGTCCGGGGGTCATAACTTTTCCCGGGGTTGGCCAAGAGTTAATGAGTTTTCTCGGAGAGCTCGTGATAACTGGAGTAAACAAGCTGACAAAGAGATATGTTTCACTTGGAGGGATGCGTCCTCTCCCTGCACCATCTCTCCCTCTCTGACCTCCTCTCTCAGCCTGCTCATTCCATCTTATGCCACTCACTTCTATACCACCGTTTACTGGGCATCTACGACATCGGCATTAATAAGAGCGCCCGAGGTCTCGTTGCGCCCTATTACATGGGGGCGGGAGGAGACTAAATATGTTATTGGTGTTTGAGTATAAAACGATCCATACTCGTTATAAGTTCGCATCTTTCGCACGAAACTCTCCCCAGTGTCTATGATGCCATTCGATGAGATTTTTTCGTTTTCAATGAAGTAGGAACAGTCGGACAGGAACGCTATATTAGAATCGTTCGGATTGCCGATAATAGTCTTTCAGAAGGGCGAGTCGGTTGCTTCATCCCTTGTAGGCTCTCCAGTATGATTCATCCCAGTGTCTGTTGACTCGGCATCTGCTCCACTCAAATGTGCCTTTACCACATAGGGAAGGGGCCATTAGGGTTGGGTTACTGAACCTTAATATATTCAGGCGGGACCAACTGACATGCATACATCGTCAGCGATTAGAAAGGATTACAACAAGCAAAATGTTATTTGGCTTTCAACCTCAAGTCGTGCGAAAGATAATCAATGTTTCGGAAAAAGAGAGATAACCATATTTTTAGACCTCGGGAATACCGAAAACTTATTATTCAGCCGAGTTGAACTCATGCATGAGCCTCGGTGCATCTGCGAGCTGAAATCATTAATTGATAAGAAAAACAATTTTCGAATCTAGTTAACAAATGACACGAAAAAAGTTTTACCTGCTTCAAGTCCTCCGAAGTTTCCCAAGTATTTTCTGCACTGGGAATTCCCACCCACTTGACCTTGTACTCGATGCGACCCTCGCATTTGCGCCTGAATTTTTTTTCTGTAATCATTGCATTTACCATTTAGTTTTCTTAGTCAATTTTGTAAGTGATTTTACTTCCGAAATTTGAAACCACCTGCTTCTCTGCTGATGCCATGTTGGTCCTTTTCGCAGTGTTTCTGGGCACTTCAGGATACGATGGCATAGTGGTCGATAGTGATTTAGGACTATCCTAAAAGTGTATATAAATAAAATACTTTTTCAAAATTCGATTCCCCCATCACTCCTAGGGGAGATTTGAAGAGATGGCACGTGCTTCGCCTCCCGTTCGCGTCAGCACAGGAGAAGGAGTATGATGCGTTGGATTTGGGGCGCAGTGGTTTAAAATCTATTTTCATTTCTTTATAAATTAAATAGATATTTTGCAGACTGTTTTTGATATTCCAGTGTCGACGGAAAACGTTGTGCTTACTTCATGTTTGTTGTTCCCGCCTTCATCGTCTTTCTTCTTCATCATCTTCTCCGCACATTTCTTCTCAAACGCCTCTACGCTTTCAGCAATCTGCAAGTTTATAGACAAATCGATGAGCAAATAATGCAAAATAAGAATGTTCTTACCAGCTCAAATGCGGGGATCCACCTGCTGCCTTCTCTCCCATTACGTTGCCACTTCACGAAATACTGCGCCACGCCACTAACCAGTCGCTTATCCAGAAACTCTACGACATGGAATGCTGTAAAAATCAACATTATTCGCCAAAACACGTTTGATGTCCCTAAATTTGTTCAGTTTAAATGAGAGAAATTGCTTTGGTCGTTAAAAATACGGCAGAACTCTGAAAAATAAGTATAAAATTTACGGCTGAAATAGGGGGGCTTCATCTTCGGCGTTCCCGTCTTAACAGAACAGCTCACGATCCTGCAATGAATAAATATATTTTTTAATTCATGATAGCTATTGTACATAAAGAGAGCACGGACCGCCATTCGATTAAATAAACGTATACAGGCGCAAAAATGTTTCTAGAATATTGGGTTAGGAATCTCGCAAACTGTACCAGTCAATTTGCTTCCAATTGAGAACAGTATAGGAGAAATTTTAAATTACAATGGCTTGGAACTTGTGAATATAACTGGAGTACACAAGCTGAGACATGATTCAGTTGGAGGGGAGCGTCCTCTCCCTGCACGATCTCTCCATTTCTGGCCCCCTCTCTCAGCCTGCTCCCTCCATCTAATGCCACTCTCTCCTCCTTTACCACCGTTTACTGGGCAGCTACGACGTCGGCATTAATAAGACAGCCAGAAGGCTCGTTGCGCCCTATGACATGGGGCGGGAGGAAGATAAATATGCCATTGACGTTAGAGTATAAAACGATCCATACTCGTTTCAATTTGGTACCTCTCGCACGAAACTCTCCACATAGTCTCTATGATGCCATTCGATGAGAACAGCCCGTTTTCAATGAAGTAGGAACAGACAGAATCGTTGGTATTGCCGATAGTAGTCATTCAGAAGGCTTTGCTTCCAATTGAGAACAGTATAGGAGAAATTTTAAATTACAATGGCTTGGAACTTGTGAATATAACTGGAGTCTGGAAGCGAACGAACAGCATTGTCAAGTTTGCGGATCAAAGGCCCCGTCACTCAAATTCGGACTCGTCTGCAGAGCCTGCCATATTTTCTACAGGTTTGTTAGATTGAAACCCTACGTGAGCAGTTCCTTCACAAGATTTTAGGCGTTCCAAAAATCGTGAACAACCGTACGATAAGTGCAAGTAGGGAACGAACGATTGCGCCATTGAACGAGGTTTGATCGTTATTCAGACTATGAGAGGATAAATTGAAGATGATGCCGCGCCCTGTAAGCAGTGTCGATTTGCTCAGATTTCTAATCTTATATCTGATCTCCCGCCGAAGAGTTCTAAGGGCCCTTCCTGGACAAAAATTATATGCAAACAATCGGCCGGTGTTAACAGCGCAACGACGCCAGTCCTCGATCGACTATACCGGAATTACAAGTGAGTAAATGTGCGATCGAAATTTTAGAAGTACCAAGATCTTGCTACACGAATCGAGTAATGGCTGAATTGTCTCACGAAAGTCGTGGTGCAGTCAGCATGGAAGAAATCGCCGAGGGGACTTTCGTGAGTTTTTTTATGGGAGTCTAGATGAACATATTCACTCAAAATTAACGTAAAATTGTTTTCTCTGCGCTCAAACAAGGTGCACCCACATTTAGAGTTGCAGAATAAAAATACCTCGCGACTAACTCATCCAACGTTCAGAAGCTATCCAAGGCTAAAATTTCGCGAATGGAAGAGATGAACGAAAATGTTCTTCTGAATTTGTTTCAAGTTGTCGACAGTTCGTTCGACGCGTTCGCAACGTTTACGTCTAGAGAAAAGGTGAGAACTTTCAAACTTGTCCGATTCAAATTTCGAATATTTAGTGGACAATTGTTCGGAACTGCGCAGATATTTTGGTAATTCTGGAAAATGGGTATCTGACGTGGAAGCACTTCGGAGACAACATGCAATTGTGAGTCTATAAAATAGCTTCCAGAAATGAAGATTGCTTTATTTCAAATCCCAGGAATTTTTATTATTCAATAAGCAAATAGTACCCAAATGTAAGCACAATATAATAGTTGACTGCAGCTGGATGGCTGGTTTGACTTCATACTATGACTTGGAGGACCTCGACGCCGCTTTTGATAACATTGAAGACGAGACAGAGAGGGAAAGCAAGAAGTTTGTTGTTTTCAATTCATGTTTGATGAACGGTGCAGGCGATGAAGTTTCATAATTCTGAAAACAACGACAACCATCAATTCAGGGAAGCCGAAATCAATGAAGTGGAGCTGGTTGCTGCGATCGGACTCGAGATGTGGAACGCTTCTGAGAGTAAGCCATACCTTTTCGAATAACCTTCAATGGCTACAAAGCCCCAATCTGCACGTTTCAAACAACGCAGTTTGTCAATTTCAGAATCGCTCGTAATCGGAAATGACAAACGGTATTATGTGAAACATATTGTTTCTGTTGTCTTAGACACAAACAATTAGACACAAATATTCTAGCCCAATTTACGGACTGGAATCGTGGTCAAACTTCTTCTTTGAATCATAGTAACATTGCAGCGCTCATCCCATTACCGGAGCATGTGGCGAAAGCAGTTGATGACCAACGCGCAGCTCTTTTGCGAAATTTGCACATCTACTATACTCGCGTTCAAGGGCATCACGATTATTCGGCCAGACTAGGACGTATATTTGTAATGCTCTGTACTCTGAAAACGCATCTTCCAAGGCTTCGCGAAAATGTAGAGATGTGGCTGCTGATGGAGGAAAACATAGACGAGTCCAGTCTGACCTATCAATTTCACCGCATGAATGTATGATAAAATTATTATCTGGAAAAATGGACAATACTCCGTGCAAGTTGAATTCGGGACCTGAAAAATTTTAAGCTTTAAATAACAGGCAAAAGTAACCGGCGTGAATAGAAAGAAGTATTATAACTACAGAAAGACCGAGGAAAATGACCGTCGCAAAGGATAATACTCCATGTAACACCCGTGCGTGGGGTTACCCCCCACCTTCCCTCTCTTCCACTTCACGTGTTGTACACACACGCGCTCCATTGATTGACTCCCTCTCTCTCGCCGCCTGCTTATCGTTCTCTTTGAGCCATGCCATGGAAGGAGAGGACAACGCTGGTCATGGACAAGACTCTCCACTGCCACGTGTGTGGCACTGCGGCTCCTAGTCTCAAGAGCGGAGTTCTATGCAGAGCCTGCCACGTCTTCCACATGTGAGTTATTACTTCATAGCTCGAAAGTGTTTTGTCAGGCGCTCCAAACACCGCGAACGCCCGTACGACAAGTGTAAATCCGGAACTAATGCTTGCGTTATCGAGCGAGGTTAGTAACACCAAACATTGTTCTATTAAGCTATTTTAAGACGAAACCGCTCCCTGCAAGCGCTGTCGATTCGAACAAATTTCGCATCTTCTCATTCATGGCTCCCCGGAGACGAATCACAATGCAATTGGTAAACCATCGATGCGTTTATCCGTGCCGCATATTGATGGAATGGACAACGCCGAAACGCCCGTGCTCGATCGACTCTGCAGAAACTACAAGTGAGATATACTGTTGGAAATCCAAACAAAAATCTGCCGTTTTCAGATTTTTCTACAAGAATCGCGTCCTGTCTGAACTATCGCAGCTGGAAAATGTGACCATGGAAGAAGTTGCGAATGGAACAGCCGTATGTGTTTTTAAATTTCACTGTTGAAGTTATTGACACTTCAGGGATTAATAAAAGGCAAAATTTCGCATATAATAAAGACGAGGGGAACTGACGTCTTGAAACTGTTCCAATTCGTCGGCGATTCCTTCGATGATTTTTCCACGTTTTCAGCACGAGAAAAGGTTGAATTTTAATTAACTTATTTGATGTAAGCACATTGAATTAAACTTATTTCAGTGGGCAATTGTTCGCAACTGCATCGATATGGTGACTATGCTGGAAAGCATTTTTCTATCTTGGAAGAATTTCGGAAGCAACATGCGATTGTGAGTTGGCACTAGTGCGGTAACAGTGTATTCCCACTCCCGATATTTGGATGACGGAGTCCGCATGCTTTTTAAGAACAGCTTCTGGCCCGCTTGACGAGTAGACTCGACAAGATATTAAAAAGAAGCGGAAAATTAAGATGGAGCGCAGTCCTTCAATCATAATGTCGAGGCATTGGATTTCGTAGCTCTTTGGTGTTCGACAATATTTATTACCCACGAAATCCCCTTCCCACTTCAGCTCATCTGCAACCTTGACAACTTACTTTGATATGTATGATCTCGACTCCGCATTGGACGATGTAGACAACGAAGAGGAGCGAGAAGCAAAGAAGTACGCGAATATTGTTATAACGCAGCAAATTGTTGACTTACAGGAACCAATGTTCAGTATTCTACAAAGATATGGATGAAACGTATTTCGCTATACGTAGTGCCATGAGGCATGTAAAAGCTGCGGGAATTTATTGAAGAAATACTTGCAGGGAAGCCGACGTCAATGAATTGGAGCTGATTGCTGCAATCGGTTTGGAGATGTGGAATACTTCTGAAAGTTTGTTTAGTGAATTTATAAATTCGCTTGTAATCGCATCAGATGCAAATTATTCAACGATTTCTCATTTGTCGTATGAAATGCTTCTTTTCATGGTAGTTCCTCGACGACGTTCCTTTTCAGCCCAAGTTCCTCTCCCAGCACACGTATCCAGTTGTTTGGACGAGCAACGCGCAGCCCTTCTACACGACTTACACGTCTACTACACGCGTGTTCAAGGAATAGACAACTATTCAGCACGATTAGGCCGAATTTTTATCTTGATCTGCGCTTTGAAAATACACATGCCAAGAATACGTGAAAATGTCGAGATGTGGCTGTTGATGGAAGAGAATATCGATGAAGCTAGCCTGGAATATCAATTTCACCGAATGAACGTTGCTTGATTCATGATGAAGAAATTAATGCAAGATAATTGTGGCAGCTTAAAAATAGTTTATCTCTCCATTATATTGTCTTGGCGAGAGGTTCGTTCTCACAATTAGGTGCAAAGTCTGCGCGTGTGGGCCCGGCGCTGTTTACCAGCTGCCTTGTTTCGAAATGCCGACCCCTCTCATAGCTGACTCAGAGTTCGAGAGAGCGCACACGTGCACACGCACCCTCCTCTCTCCCTCCAATCCCCCCCATTCGATACTACACAGCAACCATGGAACCAGCGACGCCTTCCTCTTCTTCCCCTATTTGTCAAGTCTGTGGCGCTTCCTCAGCCCGGCGCCGACAGCCAGTCATCTGCAAAGGATGCGCTGACTTTCAGAGGTTCTTTATTATTACTTTTTTCTTCGAAATATTCGAAATTCGAAGGCGCGCATATCAACGCAAACAACCTTTCCCTCCATGCAAATCAGGAAAAAAGAATTGTGACTCACACGAAGGTTGGTGTGCCATTTTGATTGTTTTCGAAATATTTTCAGAAAATCCCTGCAAGCGCTGCCGGCTCGCGTGCATTGAGAAAGTGCTTACGGAGCAGGCCGCAAAGGAGAAGAGAGAAAAGGTGCTCGATCGACTGCGCCGCAGTACCAAGTGAGTTGCGAACAACTTGCAAAAAGATTTATGCGCAGCAACAAATATGCCTAACAAGAGCTGCAAAATGACAATCTCGTCGTCTGGTTAACCAGAGATTCTGCATACGCATTGTACCATTTTTCCGCCTTAAGGGTCACCATACCCTTTCGTAATGTCATTGTCTTGTACAGTGATAAAGATCTATCTATATAGCAGTGTAGAGAGTAGATCATCGGAGCGCTAAATTAAGACGATAGTTTATTAGATGTGATTCAGGCAGATGTGTACGACGCGCAAAGACTATCTTCTAACTCGGACTGAAGACACTGAAAATGCAACATCGTAGAGTGAAACTCCTAGGATCATTTTGTCGATTCGTGTTTGTTTGCATTGATGAACAAAAATATGAGGACTGCGTGCATACATGCCTAAACATTCACGGTAGTCCGCATTGAAACCCAACAATAGACGTCAATAGCAGACGCGTTTTGATCGCAGCACCGCATGATAAGAGATGGCTCGATCGAATCGATTTCTTTAGAGTACTCTTATTGTTAGTTTTTGTGCTAACCTTCAAAATATGCTTTTTCAATGGAAAGTGTTTATCTGATGTAATTCAGCAGATGTGCACGTCTCGAAAGAACCCGAATAGAAATCAGCCTCAGAAGGAGAAAACATTGTAGGCCTTTACTCCGCTGCTCAAGTTTACACTAATTTTGTTGATCAATCTTTGTTACTTTGCTGTATATAAATATGATGATTTCACATTGTTGTTATGAGCACTCCAAAACGGGGCAGAATATGGATGCGTACGCACAATAAAAGGTCACGACTATTGATCTGACCGAGGCACCGCTGGAGATAAGAAAGTGGAATATGGAGATGCATCTGCAATCAACATCCGCAAGATTACTACCTTCTTTACTTCGCGGAAAGGGATAAGGTAGTTTGGAAATACGAATATCAGCATTATCTGCGACTCGCAGGCAGCTGTGCTTCGATACGGGCTCATGTGTCGAATATTTCACAGGCATTCGGAAAACTTGATTTTCAGCAGTTAAGTGCCTAAGAAACGGCCTTTAACGCAGTGCAATTCCGGAACGGACAATAGCGCCATTGAGGAGTCAGTTGTATTTCCAGGTGTGGAGCGAATTTTCAGTGCAGACGATGCGGCTCCGTGCAAGCGATTCCTCCGCAATACGACTTGATGTTTACCCCTGCAGGACAGCGAATCATTTCGAACCTCTCCCTTGGTACGGCCCGCGGTTCAACTCTCTCTTTCATTGTGAGCCTTTCTCCTACTCCGTACTCATCTCTCCCAATTCTCCCTCTAATACTCCTCCCTCTAGTGCTGGCTAATCCCCCTGCACTTCGGGGATCCCCGGGGATCCCCATAAATCCCCCATGCAGGGGGATTAGCCAGACTTGTACACATCCTCCCTCATTCTATTCCCCTCCTCTCTATCCCATCTTGCTATTTTATTTTTTATTCCCCTCTAAGAGCTTTGCTCGAAACATTGATACTGTTCGCTGAAATGTGTCCATGTTTGCATTGAGGCAACGGTGATGAACGCCAACTGACCAGCGTTTGCACAGATTGAAAAACTTGACATGGTAAGGTCGCCCTCGACATCGACATCGTCGCTTTCATTTTCGGTAACTTAATGAAGCATTATTTTGAAAATAATCTCACCTCTTTTAAGCGAGCAACTTCCTACTCCTCTAGCATCATTTTAAAGAAGTCGTTCAGAACGCCATCGCAGACGAAATGCTGGCAGTTCTTATCAACAACCGTTTGTCCAATGCGAACAATGAAGAGAGGATGACGGCGTATCAACGGGTGAGTTGTTTTTGGACGTTTTCAACGTTCTCTCACAAATCAGCATAGCTTCTTGTTAGTCCTCTAATGTCCAGGGATCCGAATTTTGAAGAATTCTTGTGAGTAAAATAGTTATAGTTTTGTAGGTGGTATTCCTCCGTCAAATCCTCATCAACTCCAAGGTCCTTCAAAATGATGAGTCTGACAATGAGATGGACAAAATGGCCGTCAGAAAAGCTGTAAGTCTAATTACTTCACAGTTTTATTTGGTTGATTTAAATAATAAAAACGATTATTACAGGTCGAAATCACGGCGAGCTGGCGTCTGGATGATAAGAAAAACTGGATTTACACATTTGCGGGGATGCGCCAGAGAAACTTCGAGAGGGTGTCAAAATGGATGCAGGTTTCGCTGGAAATACGCCGCACATAACGAATAACTTACACTTAGGCGATTCGCAAAGGAGAAGGGCAATACATCTGGCAGAAACTTGAGGCTGCCTACAGAGGAAAAGCAGGAGAGGCCGCTCTCTCGTTCGTCGAATACGCGCTAATTAAACAGGGGATCGAGGAGTTCGGAACAATTGTAAATAACGGCTCGTTTTAGGGTGTTCATTTCGGTTTCAGTGCGGGCCACTTTCTCTCATCAATCACAAAGAGAGCTGGGCAGCTCTGGTCCAAGCCTTCCCTGAAGATAACCATGAACGGCGAAATGATTTCCTCGTAAAAGTTGGTATGCGGCTTCACGCGGAATCAACGGCATTCAAAGGCCTACCGAAACAGATCAAGATCTTCAGAAATGAACTGTAAGTGTCTTTGATAAAAGTTGAAGAAAGACGATTCAGGGAGAAAGTGAAGAACGAACTCACGACTCGGAAGCGCTTAGGAGACAGTCTCGACGCACCCTCTCTTTCAAAGATGCCAAAAGTAAAGCGTAACAATAACAAAGTAAACCGTTCACTTCGTTTAGACTGAACCGAACCCGAAACTGGATAGAGTCTCCAATCCTTCTTCATCCGCCGAAGAGACGAACGTGTGCCATCGATAAAAGTGAACAAGTTCATCAGTCAGCATTGCAGGACTTCACACGCGAACACAACGAGCTGACCGCCATAGAGAATTTTCGTGCGTTCATCAGCACTCTGTCGACTTCTGAAGTGGCGTGTCTTGCGAAAGGTAAACAAAGCGAGCAGTTGTCAAGAAATAATGTCTTGCAGTCGAGTGGAAAAAGAAATTATTCCTGCCGGCAAGATAATCTACCGCCGAACGCCAAGTTTGTTCGATTCCCCAATTACTTCAAATTCTAACGATCCTGCATCTTCCCGTAATATATGGAAAAAGTTCTCGACGCATTCTTGTACACTGTGCGATGGGAGAGAAAAATGTAAACAGAGAGAGTAATAGGTTTTTTCTCCATGAGTAATAGTTCTCGTTGGTTCCAGAGTACAGTCAGTTTCTTTTCTACAGCTTTCTACATTGTAAACAAAAAAATGTTTTGTAGATGGCTGAGTTTCTGAGTTGCACACGATTTTTTTTATATATTTTCTTCGTATCACATAATAAAGACATGTAATATTAACCTCCATTTCATTGGTGCCGCCTATTATCAAGAAAAGCTATCGCCTAAACACATCGCAAATGTCACCGAAATTTGCCATCCAAAAGCCTGTTTTCAAGCAAAAAATTACGTTCACGCACTTCCTTGACGATGTCAAGAAACACGTAACGGGTTGCCCCTGAGTGGTCCGGGAAAGAGCTAAGAGTACGGATCGACGCGGGGCGCCGAACCGCGGAGCCTGTGCCCCCGCTCTAACGCCCTCCTCACTGCGCCAGGGTCTCGTCGTGTCTGCCGGAGCGCCGATCGAACACTCTCTAAGGGGGGGGGGGGGGGGCGCACCGCCCCAGGGGGGGCGGGAGAGGGGGATTAAAGAGGGCCCGAGGAGGATTCAGGGTGTTT
>JACMIG010000797.1:11476-26341 GCA_014805385.1 Levipalatum texanum
CCCCCCCCCCCCCCCCCCCCCCCCCCCCGCCGCCCCCCCCCCCCCCCCCCCCCCCCCCCCCCCCGGCCGCGGCCGCCCCCCCCCGCTCCTCTCCCTCTGCTGCAGGAGATGGCGAAGAAAGAGAGAGCGAGGAGGAATGAAGGTGTTTTCGCGCCGTCCGCTTCCCTTGAACTTTACGAGAATGTTCATCTGATTTGTGCCATCAGGAGATAGTTCTCTTCGTATCTTTGCGGAGAATAAATCAGAGGCTACAATTTTGCATGCTACTGGAACATGGATTCCAGCACATGAGTACAGAGCGAGAGGAAGTGTCACAGGTGGAACGGACGGAAATGAAACATTTGATTACCGCTACAATAGATACAACGATGCGGTCAATGCGACCTTCAAACTTTGTTTCACCGATCATATCAGTTGTTGGTCCAAGCAGAGGCACAAAATGTGCATTGCTCTCCAGTCTTTCAATCGGGACTAGGAATCAATCTACCATCACTCCAGCGAGCACACGCTGCGGGACAGTGATCTATCTAAATTCCGTCATTTGCCAATTAAACCACATTATGTTGCATTTGTCCGTTGATTGGTAATTTCAGACAAATCATGCTAAAACTGGCTGTGTTCTTGGCAGCCATTGGATTGGCGTCCACAGCGACGGGATTTGATGCCGAATCTGTGAGCATACTTTCTATAAAATGTTATAGAGATGTTTCTTCAGGCTCTCAGCACCACGACCATGACGTGCATGAAGGATGCTGGGTGAGTGTAGCTTTTATATAATAGTTGGCATAATTCGGGGTTCGTCTTCAGTCACTCCGTCTACATCTCTCGCATCTGGCGCAGCAGCGGCACTTACGACCCCACAGGAATCCAGAACATCAAGAATGCCCATGCGGCCGGTAAACAGTCTTTGACGTTTCAGCACTATCAGATCTGCTTTTATGCGAAGCACTCTCTATTTTTACGAAGATTGACGCCACTAATAATAGTAGGAAACCACTTCACTCACAGGCTTGGCCCATGTCGACGCCTACATTTTCCCGTGCACCAAAACTTCCTGTGCCCACGCCGCCAACCAGGTTATTTCCATTTTTACTTCGGTAGAGTCTTGTTATTTGGTTTTTCCAGTGAATGCTTGGAGCGTAAATAAAATCAAGTCAACATATTTTATGGTGCCTCTTTTAGGTTGAAGCAGCTCTGAACCATCTCAAGTCGTCCGGCGCCTCTGTTGGACAGGTCTGGCTCGCCCCCCACGTCGAGATTTATCAGAGGCCTGCGGATAAGACGCACAACAGGTATTTTGTCATGAACTAAGAATCTAGTTGGATGCATTCGAATCCAATTCGATGTTTTTCTTTCCAGAAACCTAATGCTTTCAGGCAATTCGTTCTTGACATGGCAAACAAGGCCACGTCCATGGGATACAAGGTATGCCGAGTTCTTATTTTATTGGATAGATTAATTGGTTTCAGGTCGGCATCTACACGAACAACAACAACTGGGAGCACATCGTTGGCCTGGACTGGACGGGCGTCAGCCACTACCCCCTCTGGTGGGCCAACTACAACGGGCACGCGGTGCGTTGAAGTAGTTTCTAAACTGAGCGATGATGCGGCATTGTAGCTTTAAAATTGGTAACGAGTTGTGTTGCAGAACTTCAACAACTTCATATCCTTCGGCGGCTGGTCCAAGCCCAACATCCACCAGTATTCAGGAGATGTATCTGTGAGTGGCATGAACATTTACGTTCCGTATGAGCTCCTTTTTTGCACCGCCGACCGGAGCGTAGTCTCCGTCTTCTTTGAATTGCGATAATAACATTGATTTTTTCAGGGCCCGTGCGGATTCAAGACTGATCTCAACTGGTACCCCTGAAAAAAACAGGAGAATCCAATAAAATAATACACAAATTCTACCAGCAAACACTAAATATAATATGTAGAGTTATATCAGATTGCTATAATGATAAATGTAAACTTTCCGAGGGTACCTGAAGCTTTTACGATATGCAATCTTACACCTTCACCTCATGTATATGTTGGACGACGCTTAAATTGATCTCCGTCGATCCTCCGAAATACTCGGAAGCGGCTTGTGAAGCTCAACATGTACAATGTCTTGAAGCTCATCCGCTTGTTGTGGCCCGTCGAGTGGGAGCTCAAAGCCAAAAACAACTATGCTATTTGTGTGTTGCGGTAAAAAAAAGAAAGAACCTACCGTAACTTGACGAGGGTCATCCTTACACGTCTCCTTCTTCAAAGCCGATCCCAGTATACCCGATCTCAGGTTGTATCTGAGAGGGAGCCGCAGCACTACATGCGGCATCTGTTGTAAGGCAGTGTTGATGACGTCCTTCTGATGTGATTCGGGGAGTGCGAGCAATCTGTCAGAAAAGCTATAAAAGCTTTTCAACACTTTATCTACGGGATATATTGTTTGTTAATTTGAATCTTACAATTAGGCCACCAAAATCGCGAAATGAATTCAACAACAAAAGCAATGAAGGAAATACACATGAACAGAAGGAAAGCAAAGAGTACAATGAATAAATTATCCAGGGTGACTGGGCTGAATTGGAATTTCGGGACAATCTCCTCAATTGCTTCTTGCTGTCTACCCGTGTATCGGCGAAACCACAATTGTTTCATCTGCAAATCAAATCACAATTTCGAAGCTCCCGAAAACAAACGAGTAAAAGTAAATTCTGAAGCGCACCTTTTCAATGTCATACAAGCGCAGAATGACTTTGTTTGCGGCCTCCCTCACGCGTGCACCGAGTCTCCGTGAAAATAGTTGAGAATACAAAATGTAGTTTCCAATGTTGAGTGTGGTAGGAATCGTAGCATTTTTGCCGAGAATGCTCATGTCCGAGTTGTCGATCCTACAATGACTTGCTGGCTTCAGTTTATCAAAATTCTGCTGTTAACGAGAGCTCACTCAGAGATGCAAATTGGCTGTCAGGCACAATGAATTTAATGCTCGCTGAATTTCTTACTTCCGAATCTCGCAAGGCATCTTGACCAGTTCCCTGCTGAATTCGACCGAAAATGTTTCAAAATAGTCCAGGTAAGCTGTCGACGGATTTGTACACATCTAATTTTTGTTTTACCAGGAAAGGATACAAACACACCTCAATTGCAGCTACCTGCGAGTTTGAGATATTGTTGAAGCTGAAGATGCTAGGGGTTGAGGTGGAGAAGAAGTCGATAAGCTGTATTCATTATATTGGATTTCTTATGGGTTGGGTTAGACATTTATACATCGAATTAATAATTAAACTCCCAAATTTTATAAACTACTTATGCCGAATCCGTGTACTGGCTCAGGAGAGCAGGAATGATGAAATTCAGTTCAAATATAAAATAAAAGAATTTTTTAGAACTTTACCTCAGCGCGATGCACTAAATTAGTGTCGGCGACGCTGAGTGAGCGATTTCCTGATTGAAGGCTTCGGATAAGGTTCCCGATTGTTCTAAAAGACTGAGATATTCAAAATCGGTTTCGCTTACGTCATCACCGCTGCTGGTGGTTGCGACGCATTTCCTGTATACAGTGCTCCATAGATTTGAAGAAAAATGAATATGCTGACCAATCGGAAGCTGCTCACGACGAATATTGTCCTCGAAGAAG
The DNA here is from genome assembly GCA_014805385.1 of Levipalatum texanum. Classification (NCBI taxonomy): domain Eukaryota; kingdom Metazoa; phylum Nematoda; class Chromadorea; order Rhabditida; family Diplogasteridae; genus Levipalatum; species Levipalatum texanum. Next base: position 15,104 of record JACMIG010000797.1, read on the forward strand.
TTTTTTATTGTACTACTCAAAGATAGACTGGCCCTAACTTTTTGTAATATGGTAAATCTAAATGGAGGTGTATATTGAGGTACTGCATTTGTATACGTAGACAAATGGGCTAATACACTTCATTTAGATTGGCAATGCGCCAACAAGTTCCCGCCAGCTAGAAGAAGGAGGAGGAGCAACATCTCTAATTACAGTAATTGTGGAGATCCAGACCAGACACAGACAAAAGTGCATTTGGCCCCACGTTACTGCTATTCCCTTATTATAGAGGAAAAAACAACTTTTTCAATCCTCCTGGATTGTGAAAAGTTAGCATCACATGTTCCACGGTAGACAACAAACGGAGGCCGATAAAGAAGATAAACAGGTTCAATGGAGAAAAAATGGCATAGTGTTGAATCTTATCGTAAAGTCCCTGTTCTTTGATCCGTGCGCGCTCGTAGATATTGTACTGCAATACAGCAAGTATAAACTCCATTATATTAGCGGCACTGTATTCATCACTTTCTATTGTTTCATCTCCAAGTAATCTTGCAAAACTTAGCAAGTTTCAGATCGCAATGCAAGTCTAACGTTTTAAAATAATTACGTTAAAACTAACCGTGCGACTTTCGAATGGCAGGCTGCATCCAAACGCTGACAAGCGGCCTTGAGAACACAAGTAGTCGCCTGCAGCAATATCTAGGCGGTTTTCCTCAACAAGTTTAGTCTTTGATGATGCTTATCTCCATAACCAACCACAATCTCTTGAAGTAGTCCGCCGAATTTTCCTGTAACTGGATCAGATTCGTATGAGCCGTAGTCTGAAGAGATGACGAGAATCACTAGGCAGTCAGAGACCAACCAAAATCAGTCAGGGCAATTTCGAATTTGGCCCCTACAAGATGAGCTACGAGCTTCCAGATGTCAACGTATATGCCTCGGACGAAGCCGAGCAGCGGAGAACGGAAGACATACGGCTTCATCTGTTGTGGATACCCGAATCGAAGAACAGTCTGGATGGAAGACGAGTTCATCGTCAAAATGGATGTAGTAAGTTATGAGTCAACATGCTGCATGTTTGCCTCGGGAACCATCATTTCCATTTAGGTAATTATAGTGCAGAAACTGGAGAATGGAGGACGAAAAGCAGTCCCCTTTATTAGGGCACGTTTTGGTCACGCTGACATTTCACGACAGTGGGGTGGGGCTCCATGCACCACCAACTCAGCTCGCCATAGGAGAATGATCAGATCATATCAATCATCTCCGTAACAATCGTCGCGTTCGGAACGGCAATCATAGTGGTCTCAAAAGTCTCTTGTAGTGGTCTGGAATCTGCTCCCTTGGTTATGTTGTGCAATGATCCGTATCACTGCAGTCACGATTACAGTGCAAACTCAAGCAAGGCTGTTGAATACAACCGTGTGGAACAGATATGATTTAAAGCGAAAATAATCATCTATTAAACAACGTCACTCCGGCGGTTTACATCTTCACATTACAATCATCTTATTAATAAACGACTGATGGAAACAGTTTAGGAACTATAATTATTAGGTTGGTCCATATATTTTGAGACGGGACTCTAGTTTTTTCCTGAGTCATTTATACACCCCATGAGTTTGTGCAATGGTAAGTGGTGAATGGCCTAAGTGTATATTGCCACTCATGCCGGTCTCGATCTATGCCTATGCCTGCAGCGTCCATGAAATGTCTGATTTCGGCATGGGAAACCGATTTGACATGATTCTTTCTCTGCTCGCCGTAGCCGCAACTTCCATTGACAAGACCGATGCATAATCACAGATGATAAGTGGGTTCCCTACTACAACCGCGTCAGGTACCGACCATCGATAGGTGACGAAGCAGAACCCCAGAGCCCGATATTCATAAAAAGATGGTGATTTTGTGCATTCGATGACCTCCTCAAGAAGCGGCTCACTGACAGCCGGTATTTGACGGGCACACAATAACAATCAACTACTCCTATAAATATCTGTGAAGAGTACAGGACAAGATCCTCAAGGAGTGAGGAATTGAATCGGAAAGAATCTTCCAACACGATGATGCGAGTGCGCATATTTCAACAAAATCGATGGCTCAGCTCGTCAAGTATGACTGGACAGTAAGTACTCCCTCACTCATTACATTCCCTGGCATGTCCCCTACCAAACACAGGCTCGCCAGCCACAGCCAGGCTTTTCTGAGGGATAAACAATTCCAGAACCGAGACCAGGTCGGAACCGCGATCCATGATTTCTTCGACTCGCAGCTAATTGGCCTTTAAAAGGAGGGGACTCAAAATTTTTCTAAAAGAAGGCGAACTACTGATAATGTTCATGATGAATACCTTTTGTGATATCACGCAGTAAATCCCTAGCAAATAATTTAAGTTTGAAAAAGTTTGGATCGTCTCAATAATTATGGACCAACCTGATACATCCCTCTGGACTAGCAGGTCAATACGTGTCGGTCAGTGTGCTTCGTGAAAGAAGCCAGTCTATCTCCGCCGAGGATCGCAGTGGAAATCGCAGCTTTCACTCTTCTTCCCTGTGCACCCCTCGCTCTCATCTCTCTTATACCTAGAGAACCCTGCACTGGAGAGAGCCGAGAGGGAAGGCGCTACCTATAGATGGAGCTGCGCGAAACTCTCACTGCACATCCAAAAGCGCCCCCTTAGGTGTGGACGATCCAACGCGGCTTACTATCGACTGTTCCTTTTACCATGGACTTCGGACATCCTCATCTTCTTCCGCCCTTCGATCAGCAGGCGCCATTCATTCAGCAGCCACATCAAGGGCAGATACAGGTAACATTTTGATCTTATTGTTAGATGCCGCCTATGTTTGTCAGACCATTAGGAATCTTGAATGTCTATCATTCTAGGTTGTCGCGGTAGGTTCGTTATGTTTTAACTGGCCAAATGAGCATAACGTCTCAAATCGAACACAATATTTGAGCTCCGACACTAAATGGCATTTCAGGCGATGCCGCCACCCGCTCCAATGTATGTCCGGGTAGGACAGCAGATGATGATGGTCCAGCAGCCTTTCTTGCCCCATGCACCTCTTTCTTTGGCCGAGCCCCAGCTCCGCCAAGAAGACTTCTACGTGGTAAATGCAAACGGACACATCGTGATGGCTCACCCCTTCCAGCCCCCTACGCAGCAACGGTAAACTTTCGGCCGACCCTGGAAAAATAACTGGATGCGACATATTAAAGAAGGGGTAGGAGGAACCACATTTGCATTGGGGCAATTGGGGACAAAATGCACTTTGGCCTGAGTCTGGTTGGAGTTTGGCCTGTGCCTGGTCTGGATTTCCATAATGACCGTAATCACAAAAGTTGCTCCTACCCCTTCTTTAAAGAACTATTACAGTGCGCCAATTCTCACTACCGCGCCTCCCGAGTTGCTGCCCAACTTCGATCAGACGATCCACCATCCCAATCCTGCCTACTCATCGTTACTTATCGAGGCAGACAAGATGCAGCCACCCATGCTCAGAAGCGTCGAAGTTCCGTGAGTTTCAGACTGTTTTAAGTTTCGAGGAGTTGCTACTCTCCTTTCAACACTCGTAACAGAACTTTTGGTGAAACGAGACTTACTTGCAGTGCGGAATTCCCTATGCCAGGCCTGCATCGAAACGAGAGAGCTGGTGCGCTGCAGCAGGAACTGTTCGTCGAGACACAGTCTACGTCCTTGAAAAAAGCGTCGATGAAGCGGAGACATTCCGTTCAGGAGGAAGGTGCGAGATTGCAATCGACTACTCCCCGACCAAGAAAACAACTATATTGCTTGCGATTTCTACAAACCCCCATAGACGTGTAGAGAGAATAACCTTGCAGATTCGGACGACTTCCTTTCTCCCCCACTGTTCACTCCATCGGAATCCGAACAAGATGAGAGCGGTGCTGCTAAGATTCCGAAGATCGAGGAGCCCAGCGTCGAGTTTCCTCCGGAGGAAGGGGAAGAGGAGGAAGGAGGCGATTGCGATCACGACGACGGGGAGAGTGTCGGTCAGCAGTTTCTATGATAAATGGACATTGAAACTGTTAGTCTACTTGCGTTTCCATCCATACAATTAAACCGGACGGACTGTTTGAAAAGCGAGAACAATAGTATGATTGAATCAACCTCACGACCGCCCACAGCATTGACAATAAAATGCTATTTTTCAGAGATGAACCTGACGATTACGAAGACGTTCAGCATCACGAAGAAGGCGAGGCTGAGGAAGAACTGCCTGTCAGTTTGACTCATCGATCTAATCATACCGGTGCTTGCAGAACATTCAAGATGGACGGCTGCGATACCGTCTACTTCAACGGGTACCTGTACTCGAAGAAGAAGCAGCGGTAGGATCAAGATAAAGAGATCCAAGATGATTTTCATTCAGAAACGACGGCAGCTCCCTGCTTTACTGTCTTGATCGCACGAAACACTCCTGTTACGCGGTAAGTGTATGTTACTCTGATAATTTCGCAGAGCTTCGAATATCGCTATCAAACTGAAACGTCGATCTCGATTTGTATTCGGTAGCGTTAGCGTGAACAAACATGTGTGCCTTGTTCGGTAAGCTTGTGTTCTTATACTACTGATCTCCCCCTTACAGGTTGGCGAGATGCGACCTGACGGCGTTGTAATCATCAAGCGCGACCACATCGGCCACGACAAGGACGTAATGGACAGCGCCGTGAGTTCTACACAAGATAAACTAGAGTGCAAAATGTTTCGCCTAAAACCATTTCATCAAAAAAATATATCTTGAAGGGTAGTCATTCTTCCTTGAGAGCAATGAGCGTATCAATGTTATCATTTTCAGCTACGACTCGCGAAGCGGGAGACGCGCCTCGAATCCAAGGACAACTTCAACGATACGCTGACTGGGATTCTCGGGGAGATGGACGACAGTGGGATGGGGCTCCAGGCACCACCAACTCAACTCGCCATAGGAGAATGATCAGATCATGCCAATCATCTCCGAAGGAAAGATAAAGATCAATGACGTGCACTACATCAACCATTTGTAATCACACTGACAATGAGTACGACAAACACGCATGCACAGGGATCGTAAGTTCACTTTCGTTCCATGTGTCTTATGTGGAGGCCTATGGCCCCCTGAGTGAGGAAGTTATGAGGGCTCATCGTCATCAACAGCCATCTCGGCCCCACGTCAATAGAGAGTTCAGGCCTTCTAGAGCCCTGCTATATTGCCTCACTAATTCTTTCGCCCAGAAACACTTCTTCCTCTCTCTGGGTAGAGAGTGCTCACTTTTCTGTCTGTGTCCGCCCTTCTCTGTCTGGGGCAGAGCAGGGGCACATTCGAATGGAGCAGACACACGGTCGCAAGGCACTGGGATGAATCAGCCTAGTAGGAAAGGAGCAACTGACGCGGCCCCTCGGACAGGCTAATCTCCGGCCCCTATCTCGCCAAGTGTCTTATCTCCGTGCAATCTGTTGACCTCTGTCTCCAGTGTATACCAGCTTCTCCCAGTATGCGGAGAATATCCCCAAGCCTTATTGAGGAGCGGTGCTAAGCTGTCGAACTACAAGCTTTTTTCATCGCCTCCCAAACAAGCGACCTTTTAGTTTTTCCGTCTTACAGGCTCCTTTGTGTACAGATTGTCCCTTCTCCCGCGCCATCTTATAAACAGCACCATCGTTTACAAGATGGCGCGGGAGATGTGTTTATAATCCATATATCATGGGTGCCAATCTTTGCTAGTAAACATTCGTAATGGAGGAGAGAGAGATAGGAGGAGGACGAGAGAGTGGCATAGGATGGAGGGTGCAGAGTGAGAGAGGGGGTCAGAAGAGGCGCAGCCACTGGGGTGCGAGCATCTTCACTTTGATTAGCGGCTACACACCCCCTATCGACACTTCGACCTTCTTTTTCCCCGCATCACCCCGCTCAATTCTTCGCTCCATTCGAGCTGTTTTCTTATCTCTGGAAGTTTTCTTTTCTTCGCAGTTGCTTTATTAGGAGTCAGGTGCAAAGTTATTAGGAGTCTTGGAACATTAAAGGAGGGGGTTGCAGCAACATTCCGAGTCTGTAAAATAGCTGGGGCAATTGGGGGCCAAAATGCACTTGCCCTTTGTCCTGTGTCTGCGTTTTAGCCACTTGCCCCAGCTGTTTTGCGGACGCGGCACTTTGCTCCTGCTCTTTCTTTGACGAGGTGTGTTACTTCGCCAGATTCTTGTGCACGTGTCTATCTTTTCGTGTTCTTCAATCGCCAATATGTATATTATAAATACATGTTTACAGGTTGTTGTTCGGACCATGAGTGGCAAGAAGAGACCAATAGCAAAGAAGACGGCCCTCCTGCAACAAGGTGAGTTTTCTGGCTACTACTTCTTTGAAGTCGAAACAGAAAACGCATCAAACTTATTTTTAGGCACAAAAATGAATAAAAATAATTCGGGTCATTGCAGCGTTCGAGATCGAGGAAATTCTCGACAAGCGAGAGGTATGCGGAATAACCGAGTACTTGCTCAAGTGGCTCAATCGTCCGATATCATCCGGCACATGGGAGCAGGCCACGAATCTGGTAAGACCTTATTTTCATTACTTGTTCATAAATTGCTTTGCAGGAGCACAAGATCCCAGAAATGATCGCGGACTTTGAGGAGAAAATGAAGAAGGTGAAGAAAGAGGAGGCAGGCGGGAGCAACACAGAAGTAGTAAGCGTTTCCTTTTAAGTAAATTTTGTGCCTGAAAGTATCCACGATTGCTAATAATTATGGCTAGTCGGCCCCCACTGTTTCGTATTATGCAGTATGAAGACAACTCGTTTGAGATGAACCATTTCAGGATCTCAACGTGGTCGATGAAAGGGAGCAGTCGATCAAGTGTGAGACTCCCACGCCGCCTCCGACTCCCCCTCGGAGGAACAGAGCCGTCTCGCCATTGACGCTGGAAGAAAATGAAATGGTACGAAAACATTTTTGTTAACGAAGTAGTGCAAAATAGACTTAAAAAATAAAGAGTTACACGATTATTGCATTATTTACAGTCCCCCACCTCAATGCTGACGCCGTCTCGAAAGAATAGGGCGGCACGAGTCGTCTCGTCCAACTTCCCCGAGCCGACTCCTCAAGAAGTAGGCATTTATTTCCCAAATACATCACAATTTTTAACGAACAATTTCAGGAAAATTCTGAATTACCATCGCCAGCGCCGCAGAGGTGGCGAAGAACAACCGCCAGGAAAGGCTGTCCCGGAGCGGACATTCGGCCGTATAATATGTTTGCTAAGGTAAGAAATTTGGGATATTAATTTATAGAAAAAATATAAGTCTCGCCATTGCTGGAAAAAGAAAACACAACATTGTTATCATATAATATTTGCAACACGATTCACCATCCTCTCAGCCGATGCCGTCGGCGAAGAGAAAGCGCACAGAACGAGAAATCTCGTCCAACTCCCCCGAGCCGCCACCTCAGGAAGTACGGATTTCTCTCCCCAATATATCACAACACCTTAACAAACAATTTCAGGAAAATTCTGAATTACCATCGCCAGTGCCACAGAGGTGGCGAAAAACAACCGCCAGGAAAGGCTGTCCCGGGGCGGACATTCGGCAATATAATATGTTTGCTAAGGTAAGAAAATTGGGATTTTAATTTATAGAAAAATATTAGTCTCGCCATTGCTGAAAAAAAGACGACAAAACATTGTCCATATAATATTTGCAACACGAGTCACATCCCCTCAGAAGACGCCGTCCGAGAAGAGAAAGCGCGCAGAACGAGAAATCTCGCCCAACTCCTCCACACTGTCAGAAAAGGAGGTGAATAGTTTAGGTCAAAATAATATAATAAAAATGAAAGTAAATAATGATATTGTAAAACTAATAAATATGTTTTTAATAAAATTATTATAAACAATTTTAGGACAGTCCTGAAGCACCATCGACCTCGACGCCTGTTCAAAGGCGCAGCAGCTCCAGAACAAGCTCCAACTTGGCATCGGCAAAGAAAGCAAAGGTAAATTTTGGATGATTAAAAAATATTTAATTCAATAACATGCAGAAATAAGTGCAATGATTACAGCCTTCCGCTACAACTGCAAGCTCCAGGCCCCCGTCTACCCGCATCTTCTTCATTGAAGAGATCGTGGCCAAGTTTGTCTCATGTCATTGTTACACGAATTCTCACGAAATCAAATTGAAAAACTTGAAAATTGCTAATGCACGATCAAGATACAATTCGAAAGGAGAAGCATTAAATCGAATATTATCAGGCGGAAACAATGCACGATCAAGATACAATTCGAAAGGAGAAACATTAAATCGAATATTATCAGGCGGAAACGGGCGATTCGAATACCAGGTCAAGTGGCGGGGAACTCCAACCGAAGCAAACACATGGGAAACGACGGACAATCTAATGCGGGTAAATAGCTTTTTACTTCTCATAACCTAAATATTTTTAAATTGTTATCCCGATCTACATGTTGATGATTTCAGCTGACTGCTGCAGCAGAACTGATGCGTCAGTTCGATGAGGGTCAGTAGAAGCTTCCCATTGACCAGATTTTCGCCTAATTGTTCTTGTGCGCGGTACCGTTAACAGTCTCTTCGGAAATATTCACTTAGTTCTTATCTAATCGTTATCACGGGCTTCACAAATGTTCGCTTTAGACAATTTTAGTTGTGCAATGCTTTTTCTTTCCATTTGCCGAAAGTGCCTCCATTCATGACAATGATCGATCTTTGCTTAGACTTATTATTTTGCTGGCCCTTTCTTACCATCGTGCAATCAAAATACTCGGTATTTATTTCAATGTTATTCAAGGTTTTTATCGCTCGTTCACCATCATTTACAAGGTGGAGTGAAAAACGGTGCTTGAAGGTGCTTGGGGATTGGTGGGTAAGATGAAAGGGATTAGTGTCGGAAAATTCACATTTGTCTCACAAATTTCTATAATTACATCTTTATCGCTATTTGGAAAAATTAAACAACAAGGCATCAAGCAAGATAATAAAGAATCGAGGCAATTGCCGCAGCAAGCATTCCCGCATTGGCAGCGATTGAATTGCCGTTCGTCGGTTCGCCCGTGCATCCATCGGAGGTGCAGCAACACGAGCCGTCCTTGGTGTTGAAGTCCCTGCACGACACCTGGTTGGCTACCTGCAGTTGCATCATGTATAATATGCGTATGTATGTGATTACGCACAAAATTCTTGCAGTGTTGTAAAATTTACCGTACGGAATGCATGCTCATCGCCCTACGATCTCTCTCCACGGTTTTCTCGTTTCTCTAACCGACAAGTTAGAGAAACCAGAGAACTGTGGAGAGAGATCGTAGGGCGATGAGCGTACTTTCCGTATGGTTTTGACAATAAAGGCAGAACGAATCGGCCGCAAATTTTGCTACACATTTTCTAAATTGCGACCGAAAGTGCTGGTTGTTGAGACTATTTGAAACGGCATAGGCTCACTTACCCCAGGGACGGTGTTGCACCACTTGGAGTCTCCACAGAGAGCGCCGATGGCGCTTCCCGTCGTCGACTCGAGAAGGTGGTAGAGGCTCGGATTAAGGTCGTTGATCAGTTGCACGAAGGTCTTCGGGTTGACTTCGTACTGAACATGTTTGGAAATGATATTGCGATGATAATATTTAAGAAAACTGACAATGAGCAGTAATTACTGCATTTGTAGTTGCGATGTCTCAAGTGGTATTAAGCAGTTTAGCTCGGGAAATTCGGTAAAACGCACCGCAGATATGCAGCGATCGAGGTTGGGCGCGCAGGTGACGTATCCCATGTCGTATTGCATTGCGTACGTCGACGTAGCTTCATCGGCCTAGTGGTATTGTTGTCGGAATAAACGTATCGTAATGTACGCTCATCTCCCTGCGATCTCTCCACTGTTCTCTCGTGGGCTGGCGGTTAGAAACCGAGAGAACAGTGGAGAGAGATCGTAGGGCGATGAACGTACAGTCCGGTACGTTTATTCCGCCGACAATAGAATACATTAGCCAAAAACCATTCAGCAAACATTAAAAACGGTAACACAACGCTTTAGTATATGAAGGTTTGTAAAAGAAATATCATATTGTCCGGTATTAAAGGAGGCGACACGCGAACTGCTCCGCTATAAGCAGCAAAATGAAGCTTCATGAATCATTCATTAACTTGCTTATCGCTGATTAGTTCGCGCGTCGCCTTCGCATCACTTTAGTAGTGGACAATGTTAGCCTGTAAGTTTGGACATAGTGAAAAATCTACTCACATCGAGCTGTCCCTTTTGGACGTTAATCCAGTTATAGCACTTGAGCGAGGATGCGAACGGCAGGAAGAGAGCAAGCACGGCAAGGACTCGAACGATCATTTTTATTTAGTGAAGACCCGTTGGGGGAGAGAAACTTCAGAGCACTGGACCTTTAAGCAGGCACTCCCTCTCTTATCTGGCAATATTTGTTGCCGAATGACACATTATCGCGGAAGGAAAGGGGGAGAAGCGAGTGGACAGTCGCTGAGCAACTTCTCCCATCGTTATCAGAGACCATCGCTTTGAATGGACTGGAAAATTATATAAGAGCATAAATGGAACGCATCCTCGAACACGACAAAACACCAAAAAACATGGATATTGTTTTTTCAGGTCGAGTCTGGAGGAAGGAGGTCGGTTGTCTAGTCTCTCTGGATTGTCTTCCTCCTCCTTCGTCCCTTCCATCTCCGACTCCACCGAGAAGGCCTCCACGATAAACGCCTTGGAACGCGTGGATGTATCCTTCCCTAATGGTCGCCCTCCTCTACCTAGGTACCATGAACACTCGCACTCTCTCAACGTCCACCCGCCAACTGGAATTAGAACAGGCTCTCGACAAGATCAACTGGGACATCATTGTTGCCACGGAGGCAAGAATACCTGGAGCCGGCTCCTTCAAACTCAACACATCGGGCACCGTCATATTCCATTCCGGCGGTAAAACTGCTCACAAAGGAGTCGCTTTTATAGTCAAACCCTCCCTTGCAACTAATGCCAAATTCAACCCAATCTCAGATCGCTTAGCCACTCTCTTCCTTCCTCAACACAGCCTGACGCTCATTGGATGTTATGCCCCGACATCGGCAGCCAGCGATCAGCAATACGACGATCTCATGGACGACGTAGAGAACGAACTGAAGAATATCCCTCACGGATCGATGCCCATCGTATTAGGAGATTTCAATTGCAAAGTGGCACAATCGCAAGGCAATGAAGAAGCAATAGGTCCATACGCAAGCGAACAACCGAATGCAAGA
>JACMIG010000798.1:5742-18085 GCA_014805385.1 Levipalatum texanum
CACCGCCGAAGGCGGTGGGCACCCCTAGTACCTACATATGTCATTGGTCCTAGTCGCAAATACGAGGGGGTCTTATTGTCTCGCGCCCAAGCAATTCTAATTTTCCATTCCGCGACACTGTGTTTATCTCATAGTCCCCTTCTGTATCTCCGGAACAAAAAGGGCTACGAAGCTGAAATTTAACATGCTAGTTGGACCTGGATTCCAACCGAAGGCTGCAAAATTAGAGCACTCTTTGAGGAAGCAGAGATATGGGAAGGTGAACTTTTGTCTCCCGATCAATAAATTAGGATAGCTTAGGCGCTTGACAATAGTCTCGAATACGACTCCGAAATGCAAATTCTGGAATTAATAACTTTCCGGACCGAGTTTTACGGACTCGGTCTAAATTGGCCAACGACATCAGTGAACTTGAAATGGAAAATATTTGCCAACCGGCAGGTGGAACCCTCCGCCGTATGCGGTGGGGTCAGCCTACTATCATAATAATATAACTAACAACCTTGAGTAATTGTGACGTAATCTCCGGCTTTTCTTCGTGGTAGAGTCGAAAGCGAACGACTCCGAAACCCTCGATATCGATTTCAACAAACACCTGAAAGTCACTATTGAAATCGGCAAATTGGTGAGCACCCAAGAGCGGCAATTTTCCGTGCTCGAAAATACGAATGACGGACAGCGCGTGCAAGTTATCTACCGCACTTTAGGACTTGTTGTCTCTAACGGATAATAAAACACAACTATTATAGAAGCTGCTGATCATGAGCTTCATCCGTATTTTCAGGCTTGGGAATTCGTCGATCTTTGGTTCTCAACAATATTTTGTTGGTATTATTGAATTGAACGTGTCTAATTGTAAGCCATAATTCGTTACCTCAGGACCAGCCAGTTTTCCGGCCGATCGCATCGTCAGAAGTCTGACTATTTCCAAGTTTGTGATCTTGTCGAATATATCCAGATGGAACTGTGCCGCCTCTTTTATAGGAATCGTTGCCACGATACGCTCCTGTAAATAATATTTTTGTTTCTCAAAATCACATAAGTTAATAGGGGGTGTAATACGAATACGAATATTCGTTTGGAAAAGTGATCTTACTCGAATATTCGTCTCTTAAACGAATAACTTTTCCTTGATCCGCTCATGTTAGCAAAAAATCAATAACTTTTCTTGATCCGCTCATTTTATTATGGAATAAATATCAATGATTGTTCTGCCTTTTGACTCCTGCATACTTACAGCGAGCTGAATGCATCCGTTCTGCGAGGCAGCGACGAGCCATTCCTTCTTCGTCGCTTCGTCCTCAGGGATGGGAAGGGCATCGATGCGACGGAAGGGACTGAACAGCGACGGAACATCTGCCATCGTCTTTTCTGCAAGAAACGAAAATTGGTGCACAAAAGTCAGAACAGAGATGAACGAACCGGTAAAGAATGTTGAATGACGCGAATGAGTCAGTTCAATGAACATCGCACAATGGCAAAAGTAATCGCACATCTGCTGCAAAAGTGCAATGATTCAAACGATCCATGGTAGAACTGATTTTTAAATAGAGAGAGAGATGAACTGTGTGGACACCCGATGACAACGATGGATGAACCCTTCTGATAGGCTGTGAATCTTAGTGATCTGCCACAGTCGGTGTATCGCAATTAGTGCGAATAGTTGCAGATCGGAGCTTGCATTCACCCAGGACTGTCGATCTCGCTGTGAGTCTTGGACACTTCAAATCATCTCGGACTTGCTTGCGAGGGTACTACACCCTCGCATGCAGTGCTTAGTAACTACACACAAATCGAGCGACAAGGAAATGTGAGAGCTAGATGTCAGATTGTAGATTTCAGAAGGACATACATTTGCAGAATACTTCATTTCGAGATTTTTGCTTAAAAAATACTTCTTTATCATCGGGCAATGCATCGGGACAATTTACATATCTAGGCGTTCAAGGAGCATGAATTAGCAAAGGCGAATCGTGGACTGGACATGGACATCCGTATCTTCCGAAACAAACAGTTTTCCTACTTTCTTGAGAATTTTCGCTCCTTCTTCCACTTGTCCAATGGGAACCTCATCTTGCTCATCTAGTGCATCAGGATTGTACGGCATCAAGCTAAGACCGCGCCCTGCAATCCACACGTACAAATAGCTCCTCAAATATGCCCCGGGGAGCTTGCCTTCCTTGGTTGTGGTCAGTGTCCAGAGTCCTTCAATGGCCTCTGTAGTGAGCGGTGTTGCGTAGGGAAAGTCAAAGTCCTCGCAGGTATCATCGCCGTCAAACCAGTCGGGATACGTAACCTTCCACGACATCGGTAGAGGTAGCATCTGAAAGAACCAAGCAAATATGGCTAAATAAAATAGTTTTCACGAAATGATAAAATTATTAAGAATTGATAACTTGAAAAAAATAGACAATAATTCTTAAACATTTTTTTTAAAATGCAAATATGTATAATTAAGAACCTCGAGTAATTGCGACGTAAGCTCGGGCATTTCGTCAGTGAAGAGTCAAAAGCGGACAACTCCGAAACCCTCGATATCAATCGCAATGAACACCTGTAACCCACTTTAAAAAAAACAAGATTTTGTCAACATTGCAAATCGTTAATTCGTTACCTCAGGTCCAGGTAGTTCTCCGGCCGAGCGCATCGTGAGAAGTCTGATGACTTCCAGGTTCGAGATCTTGTCAAAGATCTCGAGGTGGAACTTCGACGCCTCTTTCACAGGAATCGTGGCAACGATGCGTCTCTGGAAGTTCAAGGCATTGCACCAAAGCATGGAAAAACCTCAAAACAGGTTCGGTATCTTTTTGATAAGTTTTTAGCGAAATTTCCGAATAGAAAAGAATTACTGCGAGCTGAAGGCAGTCGTTCTCTGATGCGGAGACGAGCAATTCCTTCTTCTTCTCTTTGTCCTCTGGAATAGGAAGGGCGTCGATGCGACGGGAGGCATCGAACAGCGACGGCTCCTCGGACATGCCTTTTCTACAACAAAAAAAATATTAAAAATAAAAAATATGGATAGAAATATAATATAGATACACAATGCTTGGCGTTCGAACCGACAATGCGCGAATGACGCGAAAGATCAACGAACATCGCGCCTTCGCGAAATAAATATTTAGAACATTTGCTACGAAAGTGTCAAGATGCAGCATACGGTTTGCGATCGAGTTTTGGCTTGCGCTCCCTACATCAAATCGCTAAACATCAAACGTTCCATTTTGTACTCGACGTCTCCTCTGTAGTTTTGGGGATTTTTATATCTGACGTGGGAAAGTGCATTTGCACTTTAGCTCTCGCGCAAGAGAAATCCTTCAAAAAAACTGTACAACGCCCACTACAAAAATTTCCAAAAACAGCGCGTTTCCGGATTCGGGTGTTTTTTTATTTCGTATCACCTCACAATCAGATGCAAATGATGATCATGAGTTTAGGGAAAGGATATTTCACTGCTGTGGTTCCCAAGAATATCTCTGCTAGTTTTTTTTTGAAACGATGAATACTTATGCGTATTATTCGGACGTGCTGATTCCAAAGATCCTGGTGCCCGACAATAAGCGCATGTTTCGAAAATTCTGGAATCTCCGGCTCGTCGCTGGTTTTTCTCAACTCGCGAGCTTCCCGATTGTATCACACAACAAGCCACAGGGTGGGGACAGTTGGGGCTCATTTCGTTTCACTCTTTGAGCTGCTCGCAAGGGCCATTGCGATGCAATCTTTTGAACAGGGGGATTGAAAAGGAGGGATAATCACGAGATTCAGAGCTTTCGATTCGTCACTTTACCCGTATTGTGGTGAACTCGACAACGAAAAAATAATCTAGATGATTTGGGGAAACATCGTATGCAGTATGGCAGTGTAGGATGGTCGTAGTCGTTCGATTCCCTCTGGAGATAAATGGATGTAATCGGCGATGTAGGCGTGGAGGGAAGTCCGGTTGAAACTGAATTCGAACATATGTGTTTTATTTACCGTTCCGCACGGACTGTCAGTAAGACCCCAAAATAAGGCAACATATTGTCGAGCACCCAATCGGGGCCAAATCTACCCTGACAGTACGAACGACGGCCTGCGCTCTTGGTCTACCGAGTCTATCTGGTTCCATGATCACTTTGATTCGACGAGGCGGTAGATCAAGATCGCGCACAGTCCGTCATTCGTTTTTCCGGACGAGGGAATTTCGACTCACAGCCAGCACGTCCCGGGGTCCTCCTCTCCACACAGCGACCGGAAGTATTGTGGCGTACGAGGTGTGGTCCCCACGGGATGGAATCCAGCCTCCTCCAGTAGTTGGCGAGTCGCTCCTTCCATTGGACGTAGTCCACCTTCATATCCTCCAGACTCTGCCCTCTCCTCAATCGCTTGGCCAGAGACCTTGCGACATTTGCACCCTTCGGAACCGACGGGTACACTTCGTCATAGATCAGGTTCTTCGAGTGCATCCTGCAATTCTCAATCGTAATATATTGATTGAATCGGTAAATGCAGTAACGAGGAGCAAAAAGTACTTTAGATTATCGATGAGGTTTCGGAATTTTATCATGGCATCGTCTGTTCGAATGTTCTCGATCGGTGCTTCGAGATGAGTGTCGCTGAGATTGGAAAGTTTGACATGTGTAGGAGCTCAAACTTCTGGAGCATTAGAAAGGTGACGTCGGGTTTCTGGTGCTCGGTAACGGTGAAGGAAGCATTGAAGAAGCTGACGCATTGGTGGCCATCCCTCACAGGGTTGCAGCATGTAAATGGAGAATTGTTTGGGTCCACGAGAGAACGCTGTTTTCAATGGAAAGAGAATGGTCGCGTACGGAACGCGAATTTATACACGTTTGGTTCGCGGACAATGCTCCTTCTCCGATCACCGCCCTACCACAATGAGCGAAGAAGCGGAAGGTGGAAATGTGGCCGCGGAGAATCGAATGGAGAACTGGAGCAGATCGATGAGATATCGAATTGCCGACAACGAGGACTGAGATGTTGCCAGTACCGCGCTGGAGAACTATTTAGTTAATCGATTTTAGAATTAATCGATATTTGAATTAATCGATATTTGCATGAATCGATATTAAAACGATTGCAATTCATCAGGGAACTCACATCGACACACTCCCACTCCTTGTGAGCTTCGTGAGGCCCCGTCCACTCTTCCGCTTCAGCGTCCCGCACGCATTCTCTGCCAACAATTTTTTGTCAAGAACGCAAAAAATGTCAATTATTGTCGGCGGATTAAACGTTCCGGACAATACGCTCATCGCCCTACGATCTGTTCTCTCGTTTTCTGGCGGTTAATGAAACGAGAGAGCTGTGGAGAGAGATCGCAGGGTGATGAGCGTACAGTCCGAATGGTAAATTCCGCCCCCTTCCCGTCCTCGTTTCCCCTCCCACCATCCCCGAATCATGGCAACACAACTTCGATCACAAGATCCGTCTACAAAATGTCAGTTTCGAAGATTCAGGATACTTTAAATAATAAACAGTTGCATTTATAACGCGTCTTCTGAAGAGAAATGTTGATTTGGCTCACTTGAAGGGTGCCATTCGATTCTGTTTCAGCCTTGATTCTCGCTCGTTCCACGCGATTGCTTTTGCGATGTTGACGACAGTTGCATTTGACTCGTGGTGAGTGGAGGGCGGAGGATCCCTCCAGAGGGCTATGGTGGAGGGGAGGTTGGATACGACCGCCAAGGCAAGGGCAGCGTACACCACGGCCACGAAGACGACGGCCGTCGAGGTCGAGGAGCTGGGAGAATCGAATATTGTCGGGAACCATAGGGAATTAGACGATGTTTGGCTCTCGACAATAAAAGAATACCTGATGAAGAAGGACTCCGCCGTGTGGTGGAGTAACACGGAGAGGACGAGGGTCAGGGCAAGGCAGGCGAGACACTCTGTAGTGGATTTTCATGCGATAAACGTAGTAGCGATGTACGAATCTACTGCATTTATCTCATAGGAAATACGTTCACCTTCCCCAGTCAGGGCGCACTCGTCCCAGTAACTCTTCCAGACGATGATGACCGGCCAATGGACGAGGTACACGACGTAGGAGACGTCTCCGAGATACGACAGCACTCTGATCGAGGGATACGGTATTGTCGAGAACCAAGGAGTGAGTTTTTTCGACAATAACGAGATGGTGGAGGAACGAACGGATTGGAGAGAAGAGGTGTCTGCCGTCGTCCCTCCGTCCCCAGTGCAATCAAGACTGCCGTCGAGAGGACTGCGAGCAGCCTGACGACGTCAATCGGGAGAAATACAAGAGCAGTTGAGCCGATTAGCAAGGCTATCAGAAGTGCCGCCAGGATACTCGACAAGAGGCATCCAAGCGAAGAAACCTTCTTTTCTTTTGGGGCAAAGGCTGCCATTTCGGGATCTTCCTCCGCGTCGCTCTGAAGTGAATTCATTATTTTTCGTGAATTGTCGAACACCAAAACTCGCCGCATTAGAGCAGCTCGGGATCTACCGCCATTTTAGTACCAGTATGGCCACGAAATGCTCTGATTCCACTCTGCGATGAGTGCCTTCACCTTCAGGAGCAGGCATCTGCTTCCTTCCTCTTCTTCCTCCATTGTCTTTTCTTCCTCTACAGACCACTCAAATGCCAGTGCCCCCGCGAGGAACTGCCACACTCGACTGGACGGCAGGTTGAAAGCCGCCACCGGAGACACCAGGTCGTACTGACAGAGGGATACTGTAACAGAAGGGAATCAATCGATATAAGGGTAGATCAACCAGTCACAATCCCCAGTAGGTACGGTACTGCCCATCGCCGCCCCAGTGCCCTTTGTCCGAGGAGGAGGAAAGGGACGACGAGGTAGAACTGGATCTCGACGCCGAGGGACCACGTGTGGGTGAGGACGTTCGAGTCGAAGACTTCGCTCCAGTAATCGTGGTTCTCGAGCACGGCGGCGATGTTCGTCCCGAACAACGCGGCGTGGAAAAGATCGACGAGGAATCTGGAGAGGCTGAGAGTCTGACACTACAAATAAGCGGATTGGCGAACCTAACTTGAATTTTGTTCCATGATTCTCTAGGATGCCGAAAATACGAATCATTTTCGGCTTCCCAGAGGGCGAAACGCCGTATTCTTACAATCGTTTTTACCGTTCCACTTCGGATTGCAGGAATATCAGCGTGGCCACAACGAAGAGGACTCCCAGCAACAGAGTGTAGAGTGGGACGATTCGCTTGAACCTAGAAACAATTCGATCGTCCGAAAAGTTCTAGTCCCTACCGTCGAATATAGAACTTCCCGATAGCTTCGGCTCCGATGACGTGTTCCTTTGATAGAATCGAGTACATGAGGAAACCAGAGAGGACAAAGAACATGTCCACGCCAAGAAATCCAGCGGGGAAATCGAGAGGACGCAGGTGGAAGAGAAGAACTGCTATGATGGCGACACCGCGGATGCCCTGAAGGTGTGCGTGTTGTCGTGCACCAAAAATGCGGCTTATTTCCGCTACATCTTGGACAGATAGACTCGAGAACAGCACTCGCAAGCGGAATCAGGCCTTTTTTCTGCTAATCAAACGACGGTAGATGGAGAGGTGCATTTTTCTCGTTACCATGGTTCTCGTTACCATTACCATGGAAAAACAATACCTGCAGGTCCAGTCGTTTAGCAGGCGCCTTCACAGAGCCCATGGATAGAATCTAGTTGAAGCTCCTTCAATGAGAAGAGATGATCCTCCGAATGTACCCAACATCATTCTCGCGCTTTGTGGCGATCTTTTAGTTTCGGCGATTACGAGTGGATCGGGGATTTGGGAATGGAACTTTGGGCGATCGCATTAGTGTGCCTCATTTGGACCAGCGCGGAGTATAGTGTGCGTACTCAATGTAGAGCTGCTTTTTTTCTAATCTCATCTCACAAGGAACCAGTGTCCCCCAGTCCCCGGCTGATCGGATCGAGTCTCATACCATTCGATAGGCAACGAAAAATTGAACAACGTGGTATCGTACAATTTTCTTGAGGAGGTCCCCTGCGCGAGAACTTTCCAGAAAATGCAAATTCCTGAATGCGCCCGGACGCATCACGTATGATTGCAGTTTTCGTCACACCGGCTTCATTGCTCATTGTCAATGGTCAAAGACGGGTACGAACCGTTTTGCGGGGGTTCGATTCCTGCGGCAAGAATCACAATTCTCCATTCGAAAATATTTCGTATTCGCGCCACGCTGAAAGTGCGAAGAGTGCTCTTCACGATCCTAACCCTGCTCCCCTCTATTCATTTCCTTCTCACAATCAGTCAATCGATAAATGTCCACAGCTTCTCCCATCATCCTCGTCCCTCCCTTCGTCTATCGACTTCCCCTCCCCGTCTTCGTCTCCCCTCCCACCACCCCCGAATCATGGCACACAACTTCGATGAAAAGCTCCGTCTTCAAAATGTCAGTTTCGAAGAATCAGGAGCACTTTCAAAAATGAACAGATACATTTCTTCTGGGTTCCCACTGCAGGTTCGAATGTTGATCTCAGTGCGGATGGAGACTGACGAATTCCATGCTGAAAGAAGTCAAGAAGAGTCAGATAGGTTAGAGTAATACTCGCTGATCGAGGCAATGGTGGAGCGGCGCTTGTGTCAAATCACAATTGATCAAGTTAGTTGATATGAAATCGAAACAATTACCACGAAGTCGCAGTGCGGGTACCAGGAAAAGGTGAGGTAATTTGTTACCCTCTTCAGGCGAAGATCTTCACGAGTCCAAAGGGTGAGTACTTTGCACGGAATACCTGAGTTCATGGCTTTTTTTCAGATGCAAAGCCTGACAGAACTGTCGTTCCGAGCTGACTGGAAGAAAATGACGGAAGAGGAACAGGAGGAGTTCGCCCTCCAATCGTATTCTGCTGACGTCGTTCGCGATCTGAGACGATTCGTCAGCGAGAAGACATCAGAATATTCCCACTAACAATAAGAAGAGAGAAGGAGACTCCTGAGCCCGCCTGCAAGCGACAAATACGCTCTACCTAACAATGAGCTCATTATACAACTCTGATCATTAGATTAACGATTAACGATAAGATATTTTTTCTATCTGATAAACGGTATGCTCAGGAGAAGATGGTGACGAGGGAATTTCTACATCGTCTCCGACGATGATACCGATTTCACAGTGCGAAATTATTGCGTATTCGCACTACAGTGAAAGCGCGAAGAGTGCCCTCAACGTTCCTCTCCCATCCCCCCTCCATTCATTTCCCTATCAGCCCATCGAGAATGGCTTCTCCCGTCGAGCACTACTGCCTCGTCCCTCCTTTCGTCTATCGCCTTCACATCCCCGATCTCGTCTCCCTCGTCTCCCCTCCCACCGCCCCCTCCCGTTTTGTGAGGTAACTTTCAAGTAGACTTGCCCGATTGCTGTCAAATTTGCAATGCAAGTTAGGAAACATGCACGCAAATATCAGCAGATTTGCCGACTTGCGAGCATGTAATGTATGTACATGGCTACCAATCGGTAAATTTTGTTCTGTTTGCAAGCATGCAACCTTGTAGCTACTTGCCTGCATTTTGTCTGTCAAGACGGGAGCCCGACTCATGGCAACACAACTTCGACCAGAAGCACCGTCTTCACAATGTCAATTGCGAAGACTAGGGATGATACCAAACAGTTGCATTTCTAGATTCCCAGTGCAGGTTCGAATGTTGATCGCAGTGTGGATGGAGACTGGCGAATTCCACACGCAAAGAAGTATCATTTATGATACAGAAATGTATAGATGTCGCGACAACTGTGGAGCGGTACGCCTTTGAAGACGAAAATGATGCAGTTAGTTGATATATTATGAAAATGGAGCAAATAAGACCAAATCGCAGATCGGGTACCAGGAAAGATTGAGGATACTTGCTTCCCTACCCGGAAAGAGGGTGAGATACTTGCAAGGTTTACATGAGGTAGATAGCTTTTTTCAGATGCAAAGCCTGACTGAACAGTCGTTCCGAGCCGTATGGAAGGGAATGACCGTGGAGGAACAGGAGGAGTTCTCCCTTCAATGGGATTCCGCCGACGTCGTTCGCGATCTGCGCCGATTCGTCTACGAGAAGTCATCCAGAATTCCCTCCCTCTCCTCCCTCAACCAGGAGTCCTTCTCCGACCCCATTCCTCGATCTGCCCTGTCCGAGGCCTTGCGGCTCTCCTGCCTCACCATGGGCTTCATCAACATGTTCGCTCTCTAACTTATTATATTTGACGGAAGATATTTTTGCTGTATCCGTCATGGATCTCTTGATGAGCCCATTGTATTATGCAACACTGATCTACAATAAGATCTTCTATTTGATAAATTTAGATTCCAATATCTGTCGTTTCTTTCTTTAGTGTCTTCGCTTCTGGAAGCCGGTGTTAGCCTTTCATCGTCGTCATTTCGTTCCCTCAAAACGGAGCCTTTCTATTTTTCCATCTTCCTTCTGACTCATCTCTGCGTCCCTTCGATTCCTTTCGTCCGCTATCGTTTCTTCTTGCACGCAATTCAATGTTGTCGAGACCTGAACTTTCGTGATTCCAAAGTGCGTCAGTCCCGTTCACGTAACGACAATCCCTCTATACCGGAGCCGATTACGTCTCACGCTGGAAAGCACCACAACTTGCGTGGCAGATTGCAGCTCTTCATCTACAGTCATTTCATGAACACGCTGTGACAAAAACGGCGTGCGCAGTGGTATGAAAGCGTTACACAGCCAAACTGGTGATAAAAAGAGCTGTGTGTTCACATTCCATTATGGGAATGCGCCTCGTATTGGAGCTCGGCAATACAATGGCAGAGTCCCCTGACGGTATGTTGTTACAAGTAAGCCTGTCTCATACCCTTGGTGTATTATCGAAAAGTGCTTTAACACTTTTGCACTCTTCGCGCCTTATGGAAATGCTCAATAAGCGCGCCAAATTCGTCTGGATTAGGGATGATCGCAACGGAACAAACTATTTGTTAGTAGGGCGATGAATGTACATGTTGAAGAGCTATACCCCGATGATTGCTATCTGTCCTTTTCCTCTCGACGTCTCTTCTCTTGCTTATCAATTCTATCGGATGTGCCCGGTGGGAAGGCACAGGGAAACAATTCGCTCTATGGCCACTCCGGTCACAATAGGGCACTCCGTATAGCAATTTCCGCAGACAATATGACTCGCCAGCAGGTATCCCTCAGGGATGTCCCTCGACCGTTCGACTCGTGGTCTCCACACTCGCATCGACCACTCATCCTTCGCCGATCGACGGATTCTGAATGTTGGAGGACGCGATTTCACTGTTAGTGCAACGGTAAGCATTGAAAACTTTTTGTTACGAATATTTTATTTTTAGTACCTCGCAGTTCGCATGACAACTTTTTCGATCGAGGGGGATGGGGACGTCTTCGAGGACATTCTCGACCTCGTCTACCCCTATCAGAAGAGTGCCAACTGTAAGTTCACGATGTGTCAGACTGGTGTGGAAGGGAAAATTGAGCGGTTTATAAAGCGATGTTTTTCAGCTCTATTCAAATCTTCAATTCAAGAAAGAAAATTAAACAATTTAGAAACGTTCTCATCAAGAGGCATTCTGATGACGAAAAACTAATCTTCCTTGTTGAAAGACACTTTTACGTGAATATTGATAGCAAACTTATGAATTCGGGACAACATCCTCGCAGGCTGCTCCGATTGCACATCCCAAATTCTTCCCCGCATCGAAATGGCTGTTCGCTTCAAATTCGTGGACCTGGCTTCAAGCCTGATAACGTCTAATCAAAAAATGGCAAGTTTTCGAGAAATCGTCAAAGGTTCCCTGAACGTGCGAATTCAGCTCTCAAATGCTGATTTTGCACAACTTATGCTTATTCTCAATCAGTTTCAAGAACTCCGATATGCGACACTTGTCTACAAGTAAGGGCATACAGGACCACAGGGGAGTCAGAATCTACGTTTGGCCTGACAAGGGAAGATTTTAGACCTGTAAGTTGATCACCAAAAACGGGAAAGTGCATTCGACTCCCCTGGAGGGCAAACCACAGTGTCCGGAATATTTTTTGCCATCTCGGCATTTTCGAGGTACTGTGGTAGATCAAAGGTCGGAAAATCGATATTTTCAGTTTGGTTCGAATCGAATCGAGTTATGGGGCGCTGTGATGGGGTGGACCCACTGATCACAAAGATACTTTATTGAGCCTCCAAAGACGTTCCAGGGCGAAGTTATGACCTGAAGAGTGATGATCCCGGAATAGGTGTGTTTCTGGAGCTTCCCAACTCGCAGGTTATGCATGATAGGAGTAAAAATTTTACACTATTTTTACATAAACGAGTAGATCTCTCAATTCCAATGTTGAAATCCGGGGTTGGAAGTGATGAATTTTCTTCGAAATTTCGAACCAT